>ML348995.1:0-71996 GCA_005239505.1 Nicotiana paniculata | reverse complement strand
CAAAAAGATTTTTGTTTTAGGTAGTGTAGTAATTCCCCCTTGGTTTTTCTTTGAACCACGGTTGTTTTCCAAGGGTTTTTAATTGAAACGGGTGTAGGTAGTTTTTATGTTTTAGGAGTAGGAATCACATGGTTGAGAGCTTAATCGTAGAAATATCTCAAAACGTGCTAATACCTTGAGAATAGTCAGTACTTTGGTTGTGACGCTTAGGCTAAAGTTTTTTGACTCAGGATAAATATCTTAAATAAGGAATTCTTAATATTTGCTTAACTGCTTTGACTGGAGTGTCGTGATTGATCCAATTCTGAGTGAATTATGTGCCAAGTGTGTGTGAGATTTGTATATTATTCTGTGCATTGCATTTGATGTCAAGAACTTGCCCCGTGTGTGTGCAAAACGAAATAGAAATTTTATTCAGTCTTGGAAGTGATATAGGCATTTCTTTGTTGAGCCAGTTATCTATATTTTACCCACCTAATTGTTTTGTATCGTCGTTAACCCCGTTGAGCCTATAATCCTGTTTCTTTGGTAACCACGTTACAAGCCATATCCCTTTGTTTGAATCGATCATATATGTTAACCTTGTCACCTCTCGTAAGCACTGAAAATGTGATGAATTATGGAAAAGTTAAAGTGTGGGGTGGTAGGGTGGTTTTTGAGGGGAATAATTGAAATAAGGAGAAAGGTGCATTGTGTTGAAAAGTAAGAGTCATTTGAAAAAAATAAAAAGAAGAAAAGAAAAGAAAAATAAATAAATAAAGTATAAACAATTGTATTGCTGTAAAAGAGAACTATATGTGGTGACTCTTAATGTAATTGTGCTTAAAGAAGTATGGGATAATAACATTGTGGTTAAGGTGGAGTTTGGCTTAAAATGAGTTTGAGGTTGAACGTTAAATTTTATGTATTAAAGTGCTTAGGGAGGTGTAGTCACTCTTATATCCAAATGTATCCTACCCGTCCTGCAACCTACATTACAACCAAAATAAACTCCTACTTGATCCTAGACTGAATGAGCTCGATAAGTAGAGTATTACACTACGGGCAAGCCTATGGTGCATCTTTTGTGGCATATGAACGTTGTTTCTGAGAGCGAGTGAATTCTTTCTATCTTGAGTTCCTAAGTGTTCTTAAATTTTATTGTGCGAGGAACTAGCTCTTTGCTTTGGTGAGGGCACATGATTCATGAAGGAAAGGTAATGTTGTTGACCTCTATTTTAGAGTAGTTAGTGAATTGTGAATAAAGCATGGTATTTGTGAGTCGATTATTGAGGCGAGGATGTCACACCTTTGTGCTTGAACTGTTTTAAATATTCTTGGTATAACGTTTTAAGATATTTTTTTAATAAGTTGTGTACATGAGTGTAGTGTGATTCCTCGAGGACGAGCAAATGTTTAAGCGTGGGGTATTGATGTGAGGCTAGAATTAATGGTTTAATATGTTATATGCCTTACATTTTATGTGCGTTAATGATAAAAACAGACTTTTTATGTGCTTAATGGAGTTTATTTCATGTGTAGGTGAAGTGGAGATGGAAACGGAGCTAAAGGGATGCAAATACGTCGAAAATACGCTTAAGGGTCGAAGAGGAAACACCCGGGCGATAGCCGGGCGTTCGGCCCCTAAAGCCAGGCAGCCCCTGGCGTTAGGGGGGCGTTTGGCCCCTAAAACCATGAAGCCTCTGGCGTTAGGGGGGCGTTAGAGCCCAAACGCCAGGCCCGCCCTTGCCTTAAGGGGGCATTTGAGGCCAAAAGCCCGGGGTCCCAAGTTCGGTCAATTCCGAGTTTTGACGAGTTTAACTGTTTCACGATTGGATAGAAGTCTCGTACTCATTTAGGGTTCATCCTAAACATATAAGTAGACCCCGAAAACACAACTTGAAGAGGAGAAGAATGGATTCGAAGGATTAAAGGAGAGAAAACCATTGAAGTGACAAAACATTGATTTTTACATCTTTCATTCATTACTTTGTAGTTCAATTATGCAATTTATTTTTGTTTTGATTCTTATGATCATGAGTAGCTAAATTCTCTAATCTAGGTTTTATGTAGAACCCGTTGGGGATGAATTTTTGATGATATTAATATATTTTGGTTGATTAATCTCTATTTGTTCAACTACGTTCTTGTTGTAGTTGATTGAAATGGCCCGCACTTAGCTGTTCCTATTTATGATGTATCTACTTGATAGAGAGTGATTATTTAGGTAGTTGCTTGAATAACATCACTCCTGGAGTATAGACAAAAGTCATAACCCAGGGTTTAGAGGATGGATTAGAGATAACGATCCCTCGGGTGCAATCTAAAGTGAACTGTATTGCAATCTAGCTAGCGTAACTTGAGAGAGTGAGTCTAGTAAATTATCATCATTACTTGAGAGAGATTTATGGTTGGCAAAGTGTTCATGATTTATAGAGATAACTAATTAAACTACAAAAAATATCCGAGAAAGAATTCACCAACGGGGGAAGCCAAACCTTAGACCTTATTTATCATTATTTACATTATATTGTTATTTAATTGCTAGTGTATTATTATTGTTAGTAGAATTAGTAAAATATTACCAATTGATATTCAAAAGTCTTGAGAAGATTGATTCAGTAAAAGTTGTGTATCTAAAGACTTGATTGATACGTAAATTCCTGTGGGATCGACTCTGGGCATAATACCCCGGATTATATTTGCAACGCCCGTTTAGTCTTTTATTAGACATAGTTGAGCGTGATCAGCCGCTCAGGCCCAAAGATCTCATGCTGCCCCTGCATCCTCTAGCGAACAGGGAGATTCCGCCGGTTCCAGATTCAACTAGTTTTTGCGGTTGGCCCCTCTAGAGTTCTCAGGTATTGATCCAGAGGCCGATCCACAGGACTTTCTAGATAAAATGTACAAGACGCTTCGGGATTTTGAAGGCCACAGAGATAGAGGGGGTTGAGTTAGCATCTTACAGTCTGAGGGGAGCAGCGTATTCCTGGTTCGAGATGTGGGCGGATTCTCATGGTGAGGGAAGTCCTCCGGCGAGATAGGATGAGTTCGTTGATGCTTTTATGGATCACTTCTTGCCTTCCGAGACTATGGCAGCCCGTGCTACGGACTTTGAGGTTCTCAAGCAGGGTAATATGAGCGTGTGGGAGTAACACATGGAGTTCGTGAGGTTGTCCAAGTACGCTCCTCAGTTGGTATCAACTATGGATTCCAGAGTTCGACGGTTTGTTCAGGGCCTCAGTGCCTTGGTTGTGAATGAAGCTGCTACAGCTGCCTTGCACTTAGACATGAATTATGGTAAGATAGTGGAATTCCCCCAGGCCACATCTCTGTTGTGCGATATGAATTCTGAGTACTGATTATGTTTCTATTCTATTATCTCGCAGATGGCGAGGACGCGTGCTTCCCTTGGTTCCGCTCAATAGCCCGACACTCCTGCTACAACTCCTACTCGGGGTCAAGGTCGAGGACGAAGCCATGCTAGGGCTGAGGGCGGGGCCGGGCTCGGCCTAGAGCAGCAGCCCCAATGGAGGACCCTCAGGTCGAGTCTGACGAGGATGTCCCAGTTCCGGCAGTCCCAGCTGGACAAGCTTAGGTCCCAGAGGGGTTCATAGCTACCCCAGTGCTTCCGGACGCTCTTGTCCGTCTAGTCGGACTCATGGAGAGTGTAGCCCAGGCGGGTCTTCTTCCTACTGCACCAGCCGTCTCTCAGGCTGGGGGAGGTGCTCTGACTCCTGCCACCCGCGCGCCAGAGCAGCTAGCTCCACAGTTTCAGACTCCGGCAACTCCATAAGTGATTCTACTCTTAGAAGTCTAGGATGTTTATGTTATTCATTCCCGTAAAGTGATATTCAAGAATGTCTAAATATGTATCTAGTTACCTACTGAGGTATTTGATAAAGATGTTAATGTTTATAATATAGTAATACATGCATATTCATTTACCACTATGCTACAGCCGGTCGGGGAGTTACCACTGGTTGGGCAGTTATGTATCATTATTTACCACCGGTTGGGCAGTCATGCATATTCATTTACCACCGAGCTACGGATGTTCGGAAGTTATAAATATGGACCACCGAGATACAACCAGTCGGGCAATCATGAATTTACCACCGCGCTACGGCTGGTCAGGTAGTTACCACTGATCAGTTGGGCAGTCATGCATCATAAGATATGGATAATAGCCTAAAGGAGAAGCATTATATATATATATATATATATATATATATACATACATATATAAATATGATAATTATGCATATACGGTGTCACTTCAGAGATTCAGGTTGATTATTATATGTTTCTAATTATGTTGAGTTGTTGTTATGTTTCAGTTCTGCCTTACATACTCTGTACGTTATTCGTACTGATGTCCTTTTTCTGGGATGACTGCATTCATGCCTGCATGTATAGATAATCAGTTTGACGAGCCCACATAGTAAACGAGATTGACATTCAGTGAAGGACCGGTAAGACTCAACCACATTGGGAGTGCAGCCGAGTCTATGGGTCAACGTGTCAAAATTTTGCTACAGACTTATGGATAGGTTGATACATGTCCTATTTGATGTCAAATAACCTTAGAGGCTTTGTAGACAAAGGTTCATTTTCTACAGTATGTCAGAGGCCTTGACAGCCAATACGTATTCATGTTTTAAGAAAAATGGTTCAGTGATATAGTGTTTCCAACCTATAGTCATACATTACGAGTTATGGCCATGTTGGCCCATGATATTTACAAAGGAAAAAAAAAGAGTTGCAGAGTGGTTCGCTCAGGCCAGCACGGAACCGAGTGCCAGCTACGCCTCCCCAGATTTGGGGCGTGACAAAGTGGTATCAGAGCAAGTCGTGTCCTAGGGAGTCTACAAAGCCGTGCCTAGTAGAGTCTCACTTATTGGTGTGTTGCACGCCACATTTAAAATTGAGAGGCTATAGGGCATTTAGGAAATATTACCCTTCTTTTGTTTTCAAATCGTTCCATAGAATTGAGTCGTAAGAAGTCAATGTGAAACTTTCGCTAGATTTTGTATGCACTAGGGATGGAGGTATCATAGTAGAGCTTTAATGCGTAAGTTTTACCTATGTGGAAGGGAGGTTATGGAAGAAACAAAAGTTACGCTGCGAGATTAATAGATATGTAAGGTAAATGTGAATAAGATACGAGATACTCAAGTACAAAATGTTGTGAATAGTTCAAAGCTCAGATAGAGGTTTGGTTTTAATTTAGTATATAGAGGAGACCCTAGCGAGAGTTTTGAAAATCTCAAAGGGTTAACATTCAAGGGCAAATGTTTCTAAAGGGGGGAAGGATGTTACATCATGTACCTTAGCAATAGGATGTGTCGTAGTAAATCCACATGAGGTCGAAGAGATTATGTCTATTAGGAGGTGATAGAGGATTTAAGATATTATTATTATGAGACCCTATAAGTTTACAACCTTGATACTGTTAGATATTATGTTATTGTTTTATTTTGAGTGGAGTATTTTAGTAAAAGTTTTATAACTATAATTTTTGATAGTTATCATTATTACTACTTTCAGATATGGTAAATTATACGCATAATATGAGAAAGTTTATAAATAAGATTTTCTTTATTTTCAAAAAAAAAAATAGAAGTCATTTTCTCACAAAAGAAGATTATGTTTTTACCATTTTTAGAATTAAGCGTACGAAAATTTGTACTCTTTATATGTGATTAGAAAAATTAAAAGTTGAAAAATTATATTTATGTTTGCATAGATGTTTTAAACAATAATGTATGTATTGTTTTTATATGGTACCACATAACCATGATAGTAGGTTACATAACGTGTGTTAAAAGTATGTAGAATTTTAAGTAAATCGAGACAATTCTTAATTATACGGCAATTGATTAATTATCGTGTAATAAATTATTACCCAATTAGTTAATAAATTATAAGATAAGATTAACCCCCCCCCCCACCCCCCGAAACTGTGGCAGCAAGCAACTTTCCAAATAAATGACTGTTAGTCACTTTGGATTACGTGCAACCTAGAATGTTAGTTACATATCTCATGGCTAATATTTTCATTTTCTAACAACACTTCAATTCTAAGACATTTAACAAAAACTTTCCATAACTTGAGTAACTCACCTCTCTAAAATAAGCATGATCATAATCTCTTCGAACATCACCAAGACTTTCCTAACTCTTTTCATAGCTAAGAATACATTTTAACGTCATAGTTACTTAAGGAGAAGTTTCGGCCAAGGTAGTCTTTGCATAAGCAACGAGCTTTTCATACAACTTGTTTCGTGTTTTATTGTAACTAACATGTGTTATAGGAGTGTCAGGAGAATCAACTCAGGTATGTTAAGGCTATCCCTTCTTTCTTTTGGCATATCTAAGGAACGATACGTAAACGCAATGATCTTTCATAAGTGGTTCTACTCTTAGCAGTCAAGGATGTTTATGTTATGCATTACTGTAAAGTGATATTCAAGCATGTCTAAGTATGTATCTAGTTCTCTATCTAGGTATTTTATAAAGATGTTAATTTTTATAATATAGTAATATGTGCATCTTCATGCATATTCATTTACCACCGTGCTACGGCCGGTCGGACAGTTACCACTGGTTTGGCAGTTATGTATCATTATTTTACAACCGGTTGGGCAGTCATGCATATTCATTTACCATCGAGCTACGTATGGTTTGGCAGTTATACATATATACCGTCGAGCTACGGTCGGTCGGGCAGTCATGCATTTACCACCGCGCTACGACCGGTTGGCAAGTTACAACTGATCAGTCGGGCAGTTACCACTGATCAGTTGGGCAGTCATGCATCATAAGATATGGATAATAGCCTCAAAGAGAAACATTTTATATATATATATATATATATATATATATATCTGTGTGTGTGTGTGTGTGTGTGTGTGTGTGCGTGTGTGTGTGTATGATAAGTATGCATATATAGTGGCACTTCATAGCTTCAGGTTGATTCTTAGATGTCTTTCATTAATGTTGACTTATTGTTATGTTTCAGTTATGCCTTACATACTCAGTACATTATTCGTACTGATGTCCATTTATTGACGTTGCATTCATGCCTGCATGTATAGATAATCAGTTTGACGAGCTCTCATAGTAAACGAGATTGGCATTCACCGAAGGATCGGTAGGACTCCATCTGATTCAGAGTGCACCTTATCATGTCAAACTTTTGCTATAGACTTATGGGTAGGTCGGTACCCTGTCCTTTTTGATGTCAAAAAAACTTGGAGGCTTTGTAGACATAGGTTCATTTTGTACAGTATGTCAGAGGTCTTAATGGCCCATATGTATTCATTTTTAAAGAAAAATGGTCCAGTGATACAGTATTTCCCACTTATAGTTATACATTACGGGTTATGGCCAAGTTCGCCCATGAGAGTTACAGAAAAAAAAAGTGTTGAAGAGTGGTTTGCTCAGGCCAGCACGACACTGAGTACCAGCCACGCCTCCCCAGGTTTGAGGCGTGACACAAGTCATACTGATCGAGGACCTGCCCGAACGAAAGATATACCTGGGCACATGGTTGGCTTCCGAGCCCAGGAAAAAAATTATTCAATTCCTTTTAAATAATATGGATTGTTTTTCTTGGTCCCATCTTGATATGACAGGGATCCCACCAGATATCACTACACATCGATTAAGCTTGGACCCGAAGCTCCGCCAGTAAAACAAAAGAGAAGGACCCAACATGAGGTTAAGAATGCATTCATCAAGGACCAGGTAACAAAACTTCTCAAAATATGATCCATTCAGGAGGTAAAATATCCCCAATGGTTAGCTAACGTAGTTGTAGTCCCTAAGAAGGTAAATAGAATTAGAATGTGCATAGACTATAAGGATTTAAATAAAGCATGCCCTACAGATTCTTTTCCTTTGCCGAATATCGATCGCATGATCGATGCCACGGCCGGCCACGAGATTCTTAGTTTTGTCGATGCCTACTCCGGGTACAATTAAATACAAATGAACTCGGAGGATCAGGGGAAGACTTCGTTCATCACTAAATACGACACCTATTGTTATAACATAATGCCGTTTGGACAACAACATCCCGGTTCTACTTATCAACGCCTAGTCAATCAAATGTTCAAAGAACAGATAGGTAAATCAATAGAAATTTATATTGATGACATGTTAGTTAAGTCCATGCGAGCAGTGAAACATTTGAAATATTTGCAGGAGACCTTCGACATACTAAGAAAGTACAACATGAAGCTCAACCAGGAGAAATGCGCATTTGGGGTCACCTCAGTAAAGTTCCTCGGCTTCATGGTATCAAATCAGGGAATTGAGATCAACCTCGATAAAATCAAGGCCATCGAAGATATCACAGTCAAGGACAATGTCAAGGTCGTACAAAGATTAACATGGCACATAGTCTCCCTAGGTAGATTCATTTCGAGGTCGTCAGATAGAAGTCGCCGGTTCTTCTCACTGCTTAAAAATAAGAGCAATTTCGCATGGACCCCAGAATGCCAGCAAGCCATAAAGGAACTGAAACGATACCTTTCGAGCCCGCCACTAATTCATACCCTGAAAGAGGACGAGCAACTCTACTTGAATTTAGCGATCTCAAAAATAGCAGTAAGTGGGGTTCTAGTTCGAGAAGAGCAAGGTGCATAATTCCCTGTTTATTACGTTAGTCGAACCCTAGGTGAGGCTGAGACCTGATACCCACAGTTAGAAAAGTTAGCACTTGCTTTAATAAGCGCCTCTAGGAAATTAAAATAGTATTTTCAGTGTCACCCAATTTTTGTTGCAACTGCTTATTCCCTTCGCAATATTTTGCACAAAACCAAACTCTCGGGTCGATTGGCCAAATGGGCCATTGACATCAGCGTGTACGATATCGAGTATCAACCCCAAACGGCCATCAAGTCTCTAATCTTTGCAGACTTTGTGGCCGACTTCACGCCAACCCTCGTACCCGAGGTCAAAAAGGAACTATTATTAAAATCAGGTACATCATCAGGGGTGTGGACCCTCTTCACAGGTGGTACTTCGAATGTGAAGGGGTCCGTTCTAGGCATCATTTTGAAGCCGCCCACGGGTAATACAATTAGACAATCTATCAAAACTTCAAAATTAACTAACAATGAGGCCGAGTGTGAGGCCATGATTGAAGTCTCGAGCTAGCTAAGAGATTGGGAGCAGAGGTCATCGAGGCCAAAAATGAATCCCTACTTGTGGTAAACCAAGTCAGTAGGAATTTCGAGGTTCGAAAGAGCAAATGCAGAGGTACTTTAATAAACTACAGGTGGCTCTACATCAATTTAAACAATGGACCTTATAACACATACCTCGGGAACAAAACAGCGTCGCCGATGCTCTTGCAAACTTGGGGTCATCGGTCCAACACGACCAACATAGCTCAAGGACTGTCGTACAAATTTCGAGGTAAGTGATCGAAGAAGGCCACCCCGCAATAAACTCTACTAGTCTGACATCGGATTGGAGAAATAAGTATATCAAATACCTAAAGAACGGGAAGCTTCCATCGGATCCTAAGGAATCGAGGACTCTACGCACAAAAGTAGCATGATTCACATTGCCCAGGATGGAACACTGTATAGGAGAATGTTCGATGGACCATTGGCGATATGCTTGCGACCAGGGGACACCGACTACGTCCTACGAGATATTCACGAAGGCACTTGTGGAAATCATTCTGGTGCTGAGTCTTTGGTTCAGAAATTTATTAGAGCAGGGTACTATTGGGCTGATATGGAAAAGGACACAAAAGAGTTCGTTTGAAAGTGCGACAAATGCCAACGGTATGCACCGATGATTCACCAGCCCGGGGAGCAACTCTACTTAGTCTTATCCTCACGGCCGTTCATGAAATGGGAAATGGACATCATTGGCCCTCTCCCAACGGCCCTAGGTAAAGCTCAATTTATTTTGTTTATGACTGATTATTTTCCTAAAGTGGGTTGAAGCATAGGCCTTCGAGAAAGTCAGAGAAAAGGAAGTCGTAGACTATACTTGGGACCACATTGTATGTCAATTCGGGATGCCTGGCCATATTGTGTGCGATAATGGAAAATAGTTCGTCGGCGGCAAAGTGACATAATTTATCGAAGATCACTAAATTAAAAGGATTCTATCGACACCATATCATCCGAGTGGAAACAAGCAAGCCCAATCAACTAACAAGACCATCATAAAAAATCTAAAGAAAATATTCACCGACGCTAAGGGGAAATGGAGAGAGATATTGTCCTAGGTTATTTGGGCGTACCACACAACATCAAAATCCATTACGGGGGCAACATTGTTCTCTTTAGTCTATAGTGTCAAAGCACTTATCTCTATCAAAGTTGGGGAGCCTAGCCTCAGGTTTCGGTATGCGACGGAAAAATCAAATCACGAGGCTATGAGTACAAGCCTCGAATTGCTGAATGAAAGATAGGAAGCCGCCCTCTTTCGGATGGCCGCACAGAAACAACAAAACAAAAGGTATTACAATCGAAGAGCCAATCTCTGACACTTTAAAATTGGGGACTTAGTACTGAGAAACGTAACCCTCAACATTCAAAACTAGAATGAAAGAAAACATGGCCCAAACTGGGAAGGACTATATAAGGTCCTCGACATCATCGGAAAGAGATCCTACAAACTCGGCACAATGAACGACAAGATATTACCAATTAATTGGAACATATCACTCCTCATACGATACTACTGCTAAGGTACGACCTTCTCCATGTTATTTTATGTTTTAAATTAACCTATTACAGGTGTTCGATCGAAGACGTCGATGGATCCTTCAATACGAAGTCCTTAGGTCTGAAAGCGCGTGTTGCCCTCTTTTTCCCTTAGACCGTTTTTTCTACCACATGGGTTTTTCCGACGAGGTTTTTAAGGAGGAAACATTCTTCGTGCTAACTTAGAGAAATTCAACAGTATCCGAGGCTTCTTGACAATCAACCTCGAATACTGGGGGGCATCCCACTCGAATGTCAACTTTGTTTTAGGGAAAGTACTTCGTGTCAACAAGGTCTCGATAGGTAAATTTTGTAAGGTCAAACGATCGAATGAGTTGTGCCCATGTATATTACTCGACCCCTAACGTCAAACATGTACCTATGTATAATCATCTATTAGGAGAATTATTTTACCGTGCGAAATATTTCATGCCTCAGAAAAAATTTTACTTTACAATTTCATGCTCTTGATCTATGTTGTAAACATGCTTAAGGTCCAATCACAACTGAAGTTAGAACAACTAAACCTACACTCGGGGACTGCCCCCCGAAAAATAGATTTGATAAAACTATTAAAACCTCGAGATCCTAAGACCTTATAAAAGAAATCCTCAAATTTTATAGGCCACGGCCACCCCACTCGGGGACTGACACATCAAAAAAGTTTGGAGTGTAACGGGAAAACAAGCCCAAGAGGCAAGTACCAAACTAAAAGGCTATGACCAAATAAATACGGCTCGGAGACGTCCTAATTCTGTAATAAAATAGGCCTTTGAACATTTTCACAAACCAGTTAAAAAGGCTACCCTTGGTAAAATTACAAAAGATTTCGATAATATCGACCCTCGAAAACCCCAAAAGGTACGAAATTATTCGAACTCTCGAACATATTCCTTATTTCCTGCTAAGGCATTACAAAATAAAGGGTTTCGATAATATCGACCCTCGAAAACCCTAACAGGTACAAAAAATTTTGAACTCTCAAACAAATTACTTATTTCATGTTAAGGCATAATAAATTTTATATGATTAAACAATAAGCTTTTCAAGCCGAATAAGGGAAAAAACCATTCTTTTTACAAAGGCCACATCGGCCTAATACAAAAGCTTAAGGGCCATTTTTATTTTGTGCTCGAGAAATCATCCTCCCTCAAATAAAACCTAAGGGTTACCCTACTCCGAGTTCGAGCAAGTACTCACTCGGTTATAAAAACTACACTTGTCCGGCTTCGATCAAATTTCCTAAGCCTCGAACTTATGAACAAAATTTTCATAAAGCATAAATGAAACAAAATTTTTATAAGGAAGAAAAAGACAAGTCAGAAAGAAAAGAGATCTTTATATATATGAAAGGATATATAGAAGGACCGATCAATATCCTACACTAATGATCAAAAATGAAAAAATCCTGAAGTTCCTAACTATCTCCGGGGGGCAGCTTCTTCTCCATCGGACCCTCTCTCGCTTTTGGCGTCATTATCATCATCATAGGAGGCCAGTGCCTTAACGTCGACTTCCAGCTCTTTGGAGTTTTTTTATCTCATCGGTGAGATCAAATCCTTTCCCTTCGGGATTGGCACTTGGCGAGCTAGACAACCCAATAAGATTGATTTTTGGCAGCCTCGACAGTTTTCTTTGCATGGGCTTGAGCAGCCTCAGCATCAGACTGGTAGAAGGCCATGATCACCTCTGCATAGGCCTTGGCCTTTTCATCCTCAAATTTAGCCTTTGCAAGTTCGGTGGCCAACCGATCCTCGAGATCCTCAATTTTCTTGGCTTATGTCAACCTCTTCTCTTTCATACCCTGAAGCTGATTTTCAGTCCATGACAACTGGGGTCGAGCAGCTTCCTTCTTTGACGCGAGGTGGTCCATATTTGACTTCCATGCCAAGGTCTCCTCCTTGATCGTATCGACCTCTCCTCGAAGCTGCTCGATCCCTCGAGCGTCTGCGGGATCTATGAGATCGAATTGTTAGCGATAATTCCCGAGCCAATGCCATGATCTTCTAAGATTTTTATTACCTGCTAATTCAGGTCGGTTTGCTCTCTTTAAGTTGCGACTTGCTCAGCTTGGAGGTCCTTGATTTATTATTCTTTTCGCCGAGTAAGAAGTTTAAGGGCATTATTTTCCTCGGTAAGCCCTTGATGATCGGCCTCGTACCGGCCTACAAAGATAGAAGAAAATAATTTAGATAGGAAGAGAAAAAATAAACACAAGTGTGATATCGACAAGGGGAGTTAAGGCTTACCCAATTCAGAGCTTGTTGTGCCTCATTGAAGAGACTCGATGCTTCGTCCGAGCCCTTCCTCAAAATTTCCAAGTCACTCAGGTCGGCAGCGTCATCGACTGCAGTAAAGTAACCACAAAAAGATTCCTCCCCTCTGTGGGCTCCCTCTATGGAAGGGGTCTTCAAGTCCCGAGCCTCCTAAATCATCCCCTCAGAAAATGAAGGAAGCGGTGGGGAGCCTCCAATTTCTATTGCCCCAAGTGGGTCACTCGGGGCATTCTCTTCATCTCGAGGAGCCTCGAGACCGACCTTTACAATCATACCCACCGTTTGCTCAGTTCGGTGGGAGGTATCTTCAGCCTTTTATGACTCGGGGACTTAACCCAAGTATCTTTTCGAGACCCCCTCAGCTCGACGCGGAATATTTTCAGCACTCACCGACTCAGTGGCCTTTTGAGCCTCGGAGTTCATTTTAATCGAACCACCAGCCCGAAATCGTCTTCTTCA
The DNA here is from genome assembly GCA_005239505.1 of Nicotiana paniculata. Lineage (NCBI taxonomy): Eukaryota > Viridiplantae > Streptophyta > Magnoliopsida > Solanales > Solanaceae > Nicotiana > Nicotiana paniculata. Next base: position 58,543 of record ML348995.1, on the reverse strand, counting down.
TCTTCCTCCCTTAGGTGTCAAACTGACTCCATGGTCATATGAATAATATTCTTTTTGGGCTTACAAGCCACTCTCTTATTGTGCTCTAGATCCTCAGAGGTCGAGGTCCTCTTTCTCTTCTTCTCCTTTACCGGCTTCGGTACCGGGGTTGATGTCTCTGCCTCACCAGATGGGGGCCTCATGACTGCATCTTTTACAAGGATTGCATTAAAAGAAATTGAGTAAGTAAGGGAAGAACGCTTCAACAAAATCATCAAATACATGAAAGGGGCTTACCATAATTTTTGGCTTCCTATCGGCCTCTCGATAAGTCGCGCAAAAAGAGAATCAATAAGAGAAAGCAGAGAAGCAAAGTAATAAATAGAAACTAATAATGAGACCGTACTTACGTTTCATATTCCATCTCTCGGGGAATGGAATCTTCTCGCCAGAATCAGGTCCGAGGTCTTCACCCTGACGAATCAACCCATCCAGCCTCGATCCTTGTCCGTTTCTATGATGGAGATGAAAACATTTGTGGCTCGACGCTGGAGCTTTATTAACCCACCTCGGTAAAGCCGGGGGCTGTATAACTTGATCAGGTGGTCGAGGGTGAAGGGGAGCCCGTCGACTTTTCTCGAGAAAAATCAGAGCAATATGACAATCCTCTAGAATGAGAGATGAATCTAACCGAGGGTCACCTGGTACATTTTGCAGAAATCCACGATGAATGGGTCGAGGGGACCCAACATGAAAGGGTAAGTGTAAACACTCAAGAACCCTTCCACGCTGATGTGTGGCTAGATTTCATGGTTAACACGTTATATGCCTTACATTTTATGTGCGTTAATGATAAAAATACACTTTTTATGTGCATAATGGAGTCTATTTCATGTTAAGGTGAATTGGAGATGGAATCCGAGCTAAATGGATGCAAATACGTCAAAAATACGCTCAATGGGCAAAGAGGAGTGCACCGGGCTATAGTCGGGCGTTTGGGCCATAAGGCCAGGCTTGGCCTGGATTTATCCAGGCGTTTGAGCCTTAAGGCCAGGCCTAGCCTGGCGTTACCTAGGCCTTAGAGCCATAATTCCAGGCCTGGCCTGGCTTTATCCAAGCGTTAGAGCCATAAAGCCAGGTCCCAGGTCTGGTCCAATCCGAGTTTTGAAGATTTTAAGTGTTTCCCGGTTTGAATAGAAGTCTCCTACATGTTTAGGGTTTGTCCTAACATATAAATAGACCCAAAAACACAACTTGAGAAAGGGAAGGCCATTAGAGACAAGAGACGCATGTGGAATACGGCTTAGAGAAGCAAAACATTGATTTTTACATCTTTCATTCATTACTTTGTAGTTTAATTATGCAAGTTATTTTGGAGTTGATTATTATGAGCATGGTTAGCTAATTTCTTAATCTAGGATTTTGGTGGAACCCGTTGGGGGATAAACTTATTGTGATATTAATATAGTTTTGATTGGTTGATTAATCTTTATTTGTTCAACTACATTCTGGTTAAAGTTGATTAAAGGGCACTCAATTAGCAGTTCCTATTTATTATGTATGNTTCGGGTGCAATCTAAGTGAACTGTAATGCAATCTAGCTAGCGTAACTTGAGAGAGTGCGTCTAGTAAATTATCATAATTACTTGAGAGAGATTTATGGTAGATAGAGTGTTCATGATTGATAGAGTCAACTAATCGAACTATAAGAAGTATCCGAGAAGGAAGTTCACCAACATGAAAAATCATAACCTTAGACCTTTATTACAATTGTTTACACCTTATTGTAGTTAATCTTTAGTTTTAATATTTTCATTCAGTTGTAGTAGTTTAAACACAACCAAGTGAAAGTTTAGTATTCTGACAGCTTGCTTGATACGTTAACTCCCTGTGGGATCGACTTTGGGCATGATACCCCGGATTATATTTGCAACACCCGCTTAGTCTTTTATTAGACATAGTTGAGCGTTATCACACGCGGATGGTAATATCTTCCTTAAGGGCAGGTATCACGACCTCTTTGTTCTGCCAGTTTCGGTCCTTCTTCACGTTTTTGGGAAAATTTTCATGTATCGAGCATATGTATCTCGATACTGGCTCGCAACGACTGGGGACCAGCGAAGTTTTCTCGAGCTTTAAACCAGAGCTTTCAATGCACCCCCCATAAATACATTCCTCAAGGCATGGTTCCACCGGTGTATTCCCCCTGGCCGACTGAGAGGATGAAGCGGTTTTTTTGTGGCACAGTATTTGATTTTTTCACCATTAGGGTTTTAGGTTAAAGAAAGATGAAGATGATGAGATTTGGTGTTTTAAGAAGAAGAAGTTGAAAGTAAAGATTGAAAGAGTGGAAAAGAGGCCTATTTATAGAGTTTATACCCCATTTGCAACTGCATACCTCGAACACAGAAGATATGAAATCTTGGAAAACAAAATAGTTAAGCAAACACAAGAGTTTTTATCTCATTTGTCACTCTAATTTTGTACTTATTTAAGGAAGAGAAAAGGGTAATTTATAGAGTGCTTTGCCAAACTTCTAAAATAAGCTTATTTTGATAATTACTTTTTCTAAAGGGTTTTTTGTTAAAAGTACTTTTGGTTAAAAACAATTTGTGTTTGGCTAATTAATTTAAAAAGCACTTCTGATCAACAATTAATGTTTGACCAAGCTTTTAAAAAGTGTTTCTAATTGTATCTTTCTCAAAATTGCTTTTTAGAAAAATATTTTATGGAGAAGTTTTTTTTTTCTGTTTTTCCAAAACTGCTACTTCTTCGACACTTTTTTTTTTGTTCTAAAAGCTTGGTCAAACACTTTAACTTTGAAAAGAAAATATTTTTTTTGGAAAAAAGTGCTTTTGGCCTTGGAGGCTATTATAGCCTGGTTGGCCAAGCTTATAAAATCGAGAAAGTTGCATAAGCGGACAATATTTAAGAAGTAAATATACCAATCCAGCAAGATTACTTAATATAAAGAGATGACACTAAAATAAATATAAAATTAGCAAAAATGTATCCCCATATCTCGCCCACTCAACCCCATTAACTATTTTCCTATATTATCGATAAATATCCAATAAAAAGGATAAGATCCCCTTTTTGCCTTTGGCACAGTACATCACAATGGACACTTTTATATACGTTATCCGCTTGCATATAGAAATTGTGTTGTGCGTCATGTTATATACATTGTATAAATATCAATATAATGTGTTTTTAAGTATGAATATAAAGTTATATAAAAATACATGAAATATAAATTTTATAATAATGGTATCATTATATTTATAATGTCTATATAAATGTCACGAGCAAAAACCCAACATGTCGTGATGACGCCTATCATGATACTAGACAAGCCGATTGCTCAGACTTTTCTAACACTTAAATTTTTAAAATACGCTAAACCAGTCTCAATAAAGGAAGAATCTCATAAAAATAGGATAGAATATCAATAATCAATACCTAAAGTCTTCCCAAACCCGTGGTGTCATTGAGTACATGATCATCTACATAATGGCAAGTACATTGAATAGAAAGTAAATCTGGACAAGTAAACAGAAAAATAAGGGAGGAGAGTCAAGGTCTGCGGACGCCAAACAACTACCTTGATGATCTGCGAAGGTCTGGACTCAGTAAATCAGCAACCGCCGTGTCCGAAAATACCTCGATCTGCACACGAGGTGTAGGGTGTAGCGTGACTACAACCAACTCAATAAGTAACAAATCTAAAATTTGGACTGAAAGTAGTGACTAGTTCAAATATTATAGCCCACATTCAACATTTTACAATACGGAAAGTTATACAAAATATAATAGTCATATCTCAAAAATTCCTAATTTAACATGTACAGGTACAAGAATTTATACATGCTTTCAGATTTGCAATAAAACTCAATACATAACAGGACAGATCCAGCCCAAAATGCAAGTAAAACAGGCAAAATCCAGCCTAAATAGAAATAAACCAAGCAGATCCAGCCCAAATGTAAAAATCTGCTAGCAATTGCGCCCATTGAGGATGTGTAGACTCCTGAGCGGTCGATCCAGCCCAAGCGTTATAATAAGTCAAATCCAAGCATGAGTCAATAATCCTGGTGCGGTGTGCAGCCTGATCCAATAAATATCACTCACTATCGACCCTCGGTCTCACTCAATCACTAATCTCTCCAATCTCTGGGGCTCACCAGAATCATGTTATTCAACAAAAAAAATAATGATATAATAAATCAAGTGAAGGACAACAGAGACCTAGACATAATATGCAAATAATAGCTGTGACCGAGTACAAATGGCAAACAGCGAAAATAATTCAACATGTAACAGGACCTCTGAGGGCCCAACAATACTAACATGTAGCCTAAGAAGGATTTCTTACATTACTGATAGCTCAATAGCTCTAACACATGGTAAAAATTTGGGTAACAACAAGATTAATCAACTATTCAGTTTCATTGAATCGATACAGCTACAATTCTTACGGCACACTCATGTATGTCTGTCACCTATCACATGTGTCACCTCAATACCAATCACATAACACCAAATTCAGAATTCCTTACCCTCAAAACCAAGCTTAGAAGTGTTACATACCTCAAACTAAGCGAAACTCTACTCCAATACGCCATTACCTCCCGAAACGACCTCCAAATGCCTCGAATCTATCCACAAATAATACGATACAATCAAACACGAGCTAAAGGAATCAATTACATATGAAATCACTAAGTTCTTAATTAAAAGTCAAAAAGTCAACTCAAAAGTCGGCACTCGGGCTCACGTCTCGGAATCTAACAAAAGTCAATAAAATGAAGCTCATTCAATCACGAGCCCAATCATACCAAATTTACTAAAATCCAACACAAAAGTGATACGCAAATCTCCAATTTAAACTCTCTAAATCCCTAGCTTCAAACTCAAAAATTAAACCTCAAAACCACACAATCTAGTTGGGAAAATCAATGGGGAAACATAATTATTGAATAAATTTAACCAAAAGTGACTTACCTCAATAATACCTTCGAAATACCTCTCAAAAATTGCCAAATCCCGAGCTTGAAATGTTCAAATGATGAAAATCACAGAATCCTTGATTTTAATACACTTCCCAAAGGCTCCCTTGGCTTCTGCAGAAATGCCTCAAAGGCTCCTTTTGCTTCTTCGTATTAGGACCAGTCATTTTTCATATTAGGACCCCGTTCCCCTAAATGAGACTTCCAGTAGTGGATTATTTTGATTTATGACCTGCGGGGTTGGGTGGTTTGGGATTAGGAAGTGTATAGAGTGTTATAGGGACACTTGGTTCCTTAAGGTCGGCCCTTTTGGCCAAATTTGACTTCGGTCAACATTTTCAGTAAACTACCTCGGAATCGAGTTCCGACAGTTCCAGTAGCTTTGTATGATGATTCGGACTTGGGCGTATGTTTGGAATAGGTTTTCGATGACCCGGGAGCGTTTCGGCGCCCAATATAGAAATAGGAATTTCCTCGAGTTTGAAATTTAGTTTGTAATGTGTTTTGTGTTATCGAGGTCTGAATGGAATTTCGAGATTGGAATGGTTCTGTTATGTCATTTATGACTTTCTTGCAACATTTGGTGTCATTCTGACTACTGTAGGTCAGTCCGACGCATCGTTATAGAATACAAGAGCTTGTAGTTCTTAAGTTATGATTTTAGGGGTTTTTGGTAGGTGATCTTTAGTTTTAGCATTGTTGTGAGTGTTCTCAAGGCTCGAGCAAGTTCGTATTATGACTTGGGACTTGTTGGTATACTTGGACGAGGACTCGGGTGGGCCTAGGGGCCTCTCGGGCACCCACCGAGGCTAAAAACCAGCTTAAATAGTTGCTGGTGCACCGTTTCTGGTGTGATCGCAGGTGCGGTTGCCCAGTCGCAGGTGCGGGACCGCTCTTGCGGTATGAAGCATCGAAGGTGCGACCCTAGGTGAGGTCCCCCTTTCTCGCAGGTGCGAACAAAGGTCCACAGGAGCGGAACCGCTGGTGCGGTCATCCCTCCACAGGTGCGACCCTAGCCTTATTCGCTCGGTTCCGCAGCTGCCAGGCCCAGCTCCCAGGCGCGATAGCGCAGGTGCGGTCCTCGAGTCGCAGGTCCGGAACCCCTCTAGGCCAGACATTGTATTTCCTTTAAAACACGAGATTTCATCCATTTCTTCCATTTTCCACCACCATTAGGGAAAGAGGTTCCACGACCTAACTACTAAAGAGGTAAGTAAATTCCACTCTAACACTAGTTTGAAACATGAATTACTAGTTAAACCCCCTAGTAAATCGTTGAAAAATCAAGAGTTGGGTAGTAAATTAGGGTTTTTGAGAAATTTTTGAATTACCCATTTATTTCTATGAATTCATGTAGAAACCTCATAATAATGATCCTTAGGCTATGGGTGAGTTATTCCTTCGAGAGTTTTAAGAAATCAAGCGTGCGGGCCCGGGGTTGAATTTGGGAATTCTTCAAGAATGTTGAATTATTGAATAAATAGGATAATACTCCTACCTTGAGCTTTTATTGAGATAATTGTACCATATTTGGCTAGTTGCGAGTCCTCGGGTGTAGAGTTCGGAGCTCGGGCGCATCCTTGGTCCGAGAGGTAGATTCGACACGAGGTGAGTCTCCTTTCTAACCTTGTAAGAGGAATTTTCCCCGTAGGTGTTCTATATGATGTGTGTATTTGATGGGAATTGTTCGTACGTAGTGACTATTATGCTACGCGGGTAGTTTTAGGGCTCACATGCATGTTTTATGTGACGTATATGTACCCTTAGCATGCTGTGAGTTGCTTATTATCATTGAATTAGTGTAGAAATGTGGAAAGGTGCATTTGAATTCCTAGTTGAATAGTCCTTGTTACAAGTACATCCCCTACTGAGCTTATTGATAAATTCGGTATGTATATGTATATATGAGACTCAGCACTCGAGTCGCAGGTATGATTCGCAATCGAGTGAAGCTTTATGATATTCAGTGTAAATGTGTCAGCACTCGAATCGCAGGTATGATTCGCGATCGAGGGAAGCTTTATGGTAATTTGGTATAAATGTGTCAGCACCTGAGTCAAAGGTATTATTCGCGAGCGGGGGAACTTTACGACTATTCAGTGATTAGATACTCCTTCGACTCCGGCCGGTTGTCTTATCCTTGTGTGTGCATGACTTGTTGGTACTGTTTTATTGATATGGGCTTGACATGTAATTGGGAAAAAGGAAAGTGCAGATTGTTATTTATTCTCAGTAGTTACTTGGATTTCTGTACTTGATACGTATTTGTTGTTCACTGTCTTACATGTCTAGTGTACCTCATCATATCCTTTCATATATTATATTGTTGGACCCTAGTGAGTTTCAAGTCAACCTTTCGTCACTACTTCTTCGAGATTAGACGGGATACTCACTGGGTATATATTTATTTATGTAATCATGCTGCACTTCTGTACATAACTGTACATGTTCTGAGGCTGGTGCATCTAGTTACCAGACCGGAGCTAGATATTGACTATAGCGGACTTGACTTCACGGTGAGCTGCTTCTCCTGACGATCCTCAACAGCGCCTTGGATTTCTTTTGCTTATTTTTGCCGTCTACTTATTTCAGGCAGTGGGATCGTATATACATATTCTGTCTTTACTACATCAACCTAAATTGCCCGTGATACTCGTGACACTAGTTCCTAGCACACACGTGGTAGTTGTTTGGGGATTTTGGGCTGTATATTTATGTACACTTGCATGTTGGCTCACGCGTCTTTATAGTTACTTTTGGATCTGAATCTGGGTTATTGTCTTATGATGTCACTTTTTAACTTGTTAAATTCGGTAAATGGTAAATTATTTAATCGAAACAAGAACGAACACTTAGCGAAACTTGTGTTGGCTTGCCTAACCACGCTGTTGGGCGCCACACGACCTGAGTTAGGATTTGGGTCATGACAATATGGTATCAGAGCTTTAGGTTCACGTAAGTCTCACGAGTCACGGGCAGACCCAGTAGAGTCTTGCGAATCGGTACAGAGACGTCTATACTTATCTTTAGGAGGCTACAGGGTGTTAGGAAAACTCACTTTATTCATATTCTATCGTGAAATCAGTGATGATCTTAAACTCATTCTTCTATTCTCTCACATATGGTAAGGATGCGGGCATCCGATGTTCCTGATCCGGTAGAGGCTGCTATCCTCGCCGCTCGAGGTCGTGGTATAGGTAGGGGAAGGGCATCGACCCAAGGTAGGGGACGAGGGTGTCCCATAGCTATTCTAGTTGCACCACCAGAGGACCCTATTATAGAGGAGCAGGTCGAGGTTCCTCCAGTAGATCCTGCTCCTGCAGACTTCATGATGTCGCCACGCTTCCAGGAGGTTATGGGCCATATAATCAGATTCATGGACACCATGTCCCAGGCTGGTTTATTTTCAGCAGATCCTTCCACTTCACAAGTGGGAGGGGGAGTCCAGACCCCTACCGCGCAGGCCGCAGGACAGGCAGCAACAACCGATCATACCCCAGATACATTGCCTGTGGGTGGTATCCAACCTGTAGTAGCAGCACCCGAGCCCATGCCAGCTGCAGATGGTGATCAGCAGAAGATGTTAGACAGATGGACTCGATTACGCCCTCCAGTCTTCGGGAGTGAGCGGAGAGAGGATTCCCAGGACTTGATCAATAGGTGCAGGGATAGACTACACAACATGGGGATCCTAGCGTCCCATGGAGTGGATTTCACCACATCCCAGTTAGAGGGCAGAGCTCGCAGGTGGTGGCAGTCTTATATCTTCAGCAGGCCAGCAGATTCTCCCACTGCCACATGGGAGCAGTTCACACAGATGTTCTTGGACAGATATGTTCCGCCCTCTGAGAGGGAAGAGCTGCTGGGTCAGTTTTAGCGGTTAGAGCAGGGGCAGATGTGCGTGACAGACTATGACGCCATTTTTTCAGAACTGTAACGCCATGCACGTATGATATTATCCACCGATGTTGAGAAAGTGCGGAGGTTTGTAGCAGGTTTGCATCCAGGTATTATATCCACGATGGCTCAAGAGGTGGAGATGGTTACTCCTTATCAGCTCGTAGTGGAGATTTCTCGCAGGATCGAGGGTTACCGGTCTAGGAGCAGGGAGCAGGGTCTGTAGGATAAGAGGGCTAGGTTCTCAGGAGATTTCAGGGATGCCCTATCTAGGAGAAGAAGTCACTTTGAGGATGGTCAGCCCAACAAGCCTTCTTATTCAGCACCTCCACTACCTCCCCGAGGTGTTCCAGTTAGGCCCCAGTTCAGTGCCATACTAGAGCGCTCCTACCGTCCTCCAGCTACTCAGAGTTCTCCTAGTGGTTACTCCAGTCGCCAGGGATCCTCTAGTTCTTATTTTCGTGCTATGCCAGAGGGTTCACATTGCTCTCCAACCATTCAAGATTCTACTTCTTCGGGACAGCAGGATATGCCACCTGTGAGATGTTACAAGTGCGGGGATCTGGGCCATGTGAGGAGCGCTTGTCCCAGGTTTTGGGGCAAGACAGTGAAGCAAGGTTATCAGCCTATGAGTTTAGCAGTAGCAGTCCGGCCACCTAAGGGTGAAGGACAGGTCAGCAGGGGTCGTCCTAGAGGGGGAGGCTAGTCAGGAGGGGGTCAGCCAACTCCTGTTCACTCCGGTGGTGCTTAGTCTTCAGGTGCTCCAGCCAGATTCTATGCGATTCCGGCCAGATCAGATGTAGTGGCCTCAGACGCCGTGATCACAGGTATTATCTCAGTATGTGGTGGAGAGTCTTCAGTATTGTTTGATCTAGGATCCACTTATTCATATGTTTCAGCACTATTTTCTCCTTTTCTACATGTTTCTCGTGAATCCTTGGGATCTCCTATATATGTGTCTACTCTTGTGGGCGATTATGTGGTGTAGAGTGGGTTTATCGGTCTTGTGTGATCACCTTCGATGGGTTCAAGACCAGAGCTGACCTTTTATTGCCCGACATGGTTGATTTTGAGGCTATTCTAGGCATGGATTGGCTATCTCCTTACCATGTCGTGCTTGATTGCCATGCCAAGACAGTTACTTTAGCTCTTCCCGAGTCGCCTAGGCTGGAGTGGATAGGTTCTTCATTTAGTGCATCTAGTCGGGTTATTTCATTCATGAAGGCTCGACATAAGGTTGAGAAGGGTTGTCTGGCCTATCTTGCTTATGTGCGGGACACCACCGCCGAGTCTCCGACAATCGATTCAATGCCAGTTGTCCGCGAGTTTGCTGATGTATTTCTTTCAGACCTCCCAGGCATGCCTCCAGATCGAGATATTGATTTCTACATTAAGTTAACTCCAGATACTCAGCCTATATCCATTCCTCTGTACCGTATGACTCATAAGGAGTTGAAGGAGTTGAAGGATCAGCTTGAGGAGTTATTAGCTAAGGGGTTTATTAGGCCGAGTGTGTCACCGTGGGGTGCTCCAGTTCTATTTGCAAAGAAGAAAGATGGGTCTATGCGGATGTGTATTGATTACCGTCAGTTGAATAGGGTGACCATTAATAACAAGTATCCTCTACCGCGCATCGATGATTTGTTTTACCAGTTGCAGATATGGCCATTACGAGTTCCTAGTGACGTCATTTAGCCTGACTAATGCCCTAGCAACATTCATGGGTTTGATGAATAGGGTGTTTAGGCCATATATTGATTCCTTCGTCATTTTCTTCATTGATGACATTTTGATATATTCACGGAGCCTGGGTGAGCATGAGCATCATTTGAAAGCGGTGCTTCAGACCTTACGGGAGCAGAAGTTATATGCTAAGTTCTCTAAGTGTGGGTTATGGTTAGAGTCTGTAACATTTTTGGGGCATGTGGTATCCGGAGAGGGTATCAAGGTTGATCCTTAGAAGATTGAAACAGTTCAAAGTTGGCCGCGTCCTACTTTAGATACAGAGATCAGGAGCTTTCTGGGCCTAGTACTTTATTATCGCCGATTCATGCAGGGGTTCTCTTTTATTGCAGCTCCATTCACTAGGTTGAATCAGAATAATGCTCCGTTTCAGTGGTGCGCCGAGTGTGAGACGAGCTTTCAAAAGCTTAAGTCAGCACTGACCTCAGCACCAGTTCTGACATTGCCTTCTGATTTTGGGATGTATATTGTGTATTGTGACGCTTCACGCATCGGGTTGGGATGTGTGTTGATGCAGGATGGGAGAGTTATTGCTTATGTTTTGCGTCAGCTGAAGGTTCATGATAAGAATTACTCTGTGCACGACTTAGAGTTGGCGGCGATTGTTCATGCTCTGAAGATTTAGAGGCACTACTTGTATGGTGTGTCCTGTGAGGTTGATACCGATCACCGTAGTTTGAAGCACTTATTCAAGCAGAGGGATCTTAATTTCAGGCAGTTCAGATGGCTTGAGTTGTTGCAGGACTATGATATCACCATTCTCTATCATCCGGGCAAGGCAAATGGGGTAGCAGATACCTTGAGCAGAATGGCAGTGAGTATGGGTAGCATGGCCTTCATTGCGGTAGAGGAGAGACCGCTAGCCTTGGACATTCAGTCCTTGGCTAATCCCCTAGTGAGGTTAGATCTTTCAGAGCCTCGTCGAGTCCTGGAATGTGTGGTTGCTCAGTCTTCGTTATTGTGAGAGATTAGGGCTCTACAGTTTGATGATCCACGCTTAGCAGAGCTTCGGGAGTCAGTAGTCCAGGGTAGGGCCAAGGAGATTACTATGGGTGAGGATGGTTTTCTGAGACTTCAGGGCCGTGTATGTGTTCCTAATGTTGATGGACTAAGGGAGAGGATTCTAGCAGAGGCACACAGTTCCCGATATTCTGTTCATCCTGGTGCTACGAAGATGTATTGTGATTTGAAGCAGCATTTCTGGTGGAGGCGGATGAAGAAGGACATTGTAGAGTATGTGGCCAGGTGCCTTAATTTCTAGCAGGTTAAATATGAGCATCAGAGGCTAGGAGGCCTGCTTCAGCAGATGCCCATTCCTGAGTGGAAGTGGGAGCGCATCACTATAGACTTCGTGGTTGGGTTGCCTCGGACTTTACGGAAGGTTGACGCGGTTTGGGTCATTGATGATCGATTGACCAAATCGGCACATTTCATTCCTGTGGCTACTACTTACACTTCTGAGAGGCTAGCCTAGATCTACATTCAGGAGATAGTCCGGTTGCACGGTGTGCCGGTGTCCATTATATCGGATCGAGGTCCTCAGTTCACCTCACACTTCTAGAGAGCATTGCACGGTGGGATGGGCACTCAGATAGATCTCAGCACAACATTTCACCCTCAGACTGATGGCTAGTCGGAGCGCACAGTTCAGATATTGGAGTACATGCTCAGGGCTTGTGTGATTGATTTTGGGGGTCAGTGGGACCAGTTCTTGCCTTTGGCCGAGTTTGCGTACAATAACAGTTATTAGTCCAGTATCGAGATGGCTCGATTTGAGGCTTTGTATGGTTGGCGGTGTCGTTCTCCTATCGAGTGGTTTGTTCCTGGTGAGGCTAAGTTATATGGAACGGATCTAGTGAGAGATGCTCTAGAGAGGGTGAAGTTAATTCAGGAGAGGCTCCACACACCGCAGTCAAGACAGAAGAGTTACACGGATCAGAGGGCGCGTGATGTAGCATTTATGGAGGGAGATAAGGTCCTGCTAAAGGTCTCGCCGATGAAGGGCATTATGAGATTCGGGAAGAAGGGCAGCTGAGCCCAAGGTTTATAGGTCCTTTCAGGGTGTTGAGGCGGATCGGAGAGGTTGCTTATGAGCTGGCTTTACCTCCCAGATTATCAGGAGTTCATCCGGTCTTTCATGTATCCATGCTCTGGAGATATCATGCAGAATTTTCTCACGTCGTTGATTTCAGCACTATTCAGTTAGATGAGAAGTTGGGCTACGAGGAGGAGCCAATTGCTATTATAGATAGGCAGGATCGCCAGTTGAGATCCAAGAGAATTTCTGCCGTGATGGTCAAGTGGAGGAGCCATCCCATTCAGGAGGCGACTTGGGAGTCCGAGGAGGACATGCGGAGGAGATATCCACATCTTTTCAACACTTCAGGTACGATTGTAGACCCATTCGAGGATGAACGTTTTTTTAAGAGGGGGAGAGTATAACTACCTGATCGATCGTTTTGCGTATTAGGACCCCGTTCCCCTCAATGAGACTTCCAGTAGCAGCTTATTTTTATTTATGACCTGCGGGGTTGGGTGGTTCGTGATTCGAAATTATATAGAGTGCTATAGGGACATTTGGTTCATTAAGGTTAGCCCTTTTGGCCAAATTTGACTTCGGTCAACATTTTAAGTAAACGACCTCAGAATCGAGTTTCGATAGTTCCAGTAGCTTCGTATGATGATTTCGGACTTCAGATTCGAGTTCCAGTAGTTCCAGGAGCGTTTCGGCGCCCAATATAGAAATAGGAATTTCCTTGAGTTTGAAATTTGGTTTGGAACTTGTTTTTTGTTATCGAGATCCGAATGGAATTCCGAGACCGGGAATAGTTCCGTTATGTTATTTATGACTTTCCTGCAAAATTTTGTATTATTTCGACTAGTGTAGGTCGGTCCGGCGCATCATTATAGAATCCAAGATCTTGAAGTTCTTAAGTTATGATTTTAGGGGTTTTTGGTACGTGATCTTTAGTTTTAGCATTGTTTTGAGTGTTTCGAAGGCTCGAGTGAGTTCGTATTATGAATTGGGACTTGTTGGTATATTTGGACGAGGGCTCGGGTGGGCCCAAGGGCCTCCCGGGCACCCAATGTGGCTAAAAAATAGCTTAAATAGTTGTTGGTGCACCTGTTCTAGTGTGACCGCAGGTGCGGTTGCCAAGTCGCAAGTGCGGGACCGCTCCTGAGGTACCAAACATCGCAGATGCGAACCTAGGTAAGGTCCCCCTTTCTCGGAGGTGTGGACAAAGGTCAGCAGGAGCGGAACCGCTGGTGCGGTTATCCCTCCACATGTGCGACCTCAGCCCCACTCGCCCAGTTTTTCACGTGCGAGCCCTAGCTCGCAGGCGCGAGACCGCATGTGCGGAACCCCTGTAGGCCAGGCAGTGTGTTTCCTTTAAAACACGGGATTTCACCCCTTTCTTTAATTTTCCACCCCCATTAGAGACTTGGGAGCTTGGTGAAACTGGTTCCACGACCTAACTACTAAATAGGTAAGTAAATTGCATTCTAACACTAGTTTCAAACATGAATTACTAGTTAAACTGCCTACTAAATCATTGAAAAATAAAGAGTTGGATAGTAAATTTAGGATTTTTGAGAAATTTGTGAATTACCCATTTATGCTATGAATTCAAGTAGAAACCTCATAATAACAATCCTTAGGCTATGGGTGAGTGATTCCTTCGAGAGTTTTCAAAATTCGAGCGTGCGGGCCCGGGGTTAAATTTGGGAATTCTTCAAGAATGTTGAATATTGAATAAATAGGATAATTTCCCTACCTTGAGCTTTTATTGATATAATTGTACCATATTTGGCTACTTACGAGTCCTCGGGTGTAGAGTTCAGAGCTCGGGCGCATCCTTGCGCCGAGAGGTAGATTCGGCACGAGGTGAGTCCCCTTTCTAGCCTTGTAAGAGGGAATTGTCCTCGTAGGTGTTCTATATGTTGTGTATATTTTCTTTGGGAGCTACGTGCGTACAAAGTTACGAGAGTTCATACGTAGTGACTATTATGTTGTGTCGGGTAGCTATAGGGCTCACATGCATATTTTATGTGACGTATATGTACCCTTGAGTTGCCTATTATCATTGAATTATTGTAGAAATGGGGAAAGTTGCATTTGAATTCCCCGTTGAATAATCCTTGTTACAAGTATAGCCCCTACTAAGCTTATTGATAAATTCGGTATGTATATGTATATATGAGAGTCAGCACTCGAGTCGCATATATAATTCGCGATCGAGGGAAGCTTTATGATATTCAGTTTAAATGTGTCAGCACTAGAATCGCAGGTATGATTCGCGATTGAGGGAAGCTTTATGGTAATTTCGTATAAATGAGTCAGCACCCGAGTCGAGGTATGATTCGCGAGCGGGGGAAGCTTTACGACTATTCAGTGAATAGATATTCCTTCGACTCCGGCCGGTTGTCTTATCCTTGTGTGCGCATGACTAGTTGGAACTGTTTTATTGATATGGGCTTGACATGTAATTGGGAAAAAGGAAAGTGCACATTGTCATTTATTCTCATTAGTTACTTGGATTTCTGTACTTGCTATATATTTGTTGTTCACTGTCTTACATGTCTACTGTACTTCATCATATCCTGTCATATATTATATTGTTGGACCCTAGTGAGTGTCAAGTCAACCTCTCGTCACTACTTTTTCGAGATTAGACGGGATACTCACTCGGTACATATTTATTTATATACTCATGTTGCACTTCTGTACTTAACTGTACAGGTTCTGAGGATGGTGCATCTGGTTACCAGACCGGAGCTACATATTGACTGTAGCGGAGTTGACTTCATGGTGAGCTGCTTCTTCTGACGATCCTCAGCGACGCCTTGGAGTTATTTTGCTTATTTTTCCCGTCTACTTATTTCAGACAGTGGGATTGTATATTCTGTCTTTAGTACATCAACTTAAATTGCCCGTGATACTCGTGATAGTAGTTCCTGACAAACACGTGGTAATTGTTTGGGGATTTTGGGTTGTATATTTATGTACACTTGCATGTTGGCTCACGCGTCTTTATAGTTACTTTTGGATCTGAAACTGGGTTATTGTCCTATGATGACACATTTTAACTTGTTAAATTCGGTAAATGGTAAATTAATTAATCGAAACAAGAATGAACACTTAGCGAAATTTGTGTTAGCTTGCCTAACCCCGCCATTGGGTGACATTACGACCTGAGTTAGGATTTGGGTCGTGAGAAACGCGAACTCCTCCACAGGCCAACTTTGCTCCTGCATTCCTCACTTTGCACCCGCGACCTCGCAGTCGCAAGCAAACTCGTTGCACCTGTGAGCACTGACCAGCTCCACTCTTGGTCGCTTCTGTGATGGCTGGTGCGCATATGCAGATTCGCACCTGTGATCAAAACCTTCACAGGTGCGATTGCACCAGACCTAGTGCTTCAATTGTCTCTTAAGCTCCAAACACAATCTGATAATCGTCCAAACTCAACCCGAGGCCCCCAGGACCTCAACCAAATCTACCAACCAGTCCTAAAACATGATAAAAACTTAGTCGAGCCTTCAGTGCACACCAAACAGCGCTAAATACAGGAATCACGCATCGATTCAAGCCGAATGCACTTTTGAACTTCCAACTTGTACATTTGATTCCGAAACCTATCAAACCACGTCTGATTGACCTCAAATCTTGTACACGAGTAAAAAAGAGACAATGGATCTATTCCAACTTCCGGAACCCCAGTCTGAGCCCGGTAACCACAGAGTCCACTCTCGGTCAAACTTTATAATTTCCGCGCCATTTCAAGTTTAATTCAGCTAAGGACTTCAAATTCGCAATCCAGAGACACTTCTAAGTCCGAAATCACCCGACAGAGCTAACCGAATCATCAAAATTCCATTCCGGAGTCGTTTACACATAGGTCAATATCCGGTCAACCATTTCAACTTAAAATTCCAACCTTGAGATTACGTGTCTCATCTCATTCGAAAATCTCCCCGGACCTAATCCAACTACCTGGGCAAGTCACATAACAACAAATAAGAAGGGAATGAACATTAAATTGTTGAACATGGCTACGAATCTGAAAAAACGATTGACCGGGTCCATACATACTCCCCCTCTTAAACAAACATTCTTCCTCGAATGGGTCAAGAAACGTACATGGAGTCTCAAATAGGCGCGGATATCTGCTCCGCATCTCCCCCTCGGTCTCACAAGAAGCCTTCTCGATTGGTTGACCTCTCCACTGCACCTTCACTAAGGCTATGTCCTTTGACCTCAACATTCTAACTTGTCAATCCAACATGGCTACCAGCTCCACATCACAAGTCAAATCACCATCAAACTGAACTGTGCTGAAATCCCAAACATGAGACGGATCACTGACATACTTCTGGAGTATAGAAACATGAAATACTAGATGCACACTCAACAAAATAGGTGGCAATGCAAGCTTACAAGCCACCTTTCCAATCCTTTAAAGTACTTCAAATGACCCAATATACCGAGGGCTTAACTTGCCAATTTTCTTGAACCTGATAACACCCTTCATGGGTGACACCTTGAGTAGTTCCTTCTCCCCGACCATGTAAGCAACAACTCGAACCCTCAGGTCGTCGTAACTCATCTGTCTAGACTGCGCCGTGCGAAACCGACCCTAAAACAATTTAACTTTGTCCAATGTATCCTGACCCAAGTCAGTACCCAATAGCCTAGCCTCACCTGGCTCAACCCATCCCCCCAAAGACCAGCACTATCACCCATGCAAAGACTCATACGGAGCCATCTGAATGCTCTATTGGTAGCTATTGTTATAGGCCAATTCTGCGAGCGACAAAAATTGATCCAAGAACCCCCAAAATCAATGACATAAGCCCGTAGAATGTTCTCTAATATATGAATAGTGTGCTCGGACTATCCGCCTGTTTGAGGGTGAAATGTTGTACTCAACTCAACATGGGTCCCCAACTCACGTTGCACTGTTCTCAAAACTACAATGTAAATTTCTTGCCCCGATCTGAAATGATGGACACTGGCACACCGTGTAGGTGAACAATCCTGCGGATGTAAATCTCAGCCAACCGCTCCGAAGAATAAGTAGTCCCAACTGGAATAAAGTGGGAGGACTTGGTTAGCTGATCCACAATCACCAAAATAGCATTAAACTTCTTCTAAGTCCATGGGAGCCCAACTAGAAAATCCATAGTGATACATTCCCATTTCCACTCCAGAATCTTAAGCATTTGAAGCAATCCACCCAATATCTGCTGCTTATAATTCACTTGTTGATAGTTAATAACCCGAGCTACTTATCCCACTATATCCTTCGTCATTCTCCTCCATCAATATTGCTGCATCAAGTCTTGGTACATTTTTATAGCACCCGGATTAATGGAATATCCCGAACTGTGGGCCTCCTCAAGAATCAACTCACGTAGCCCATCTATATTAGGCACACAAATCCAACCTTGCATTATAAACACCTCGTCATCCGCAATAGTAACATCCTTGGCATCACCATGTTGAACCGTGTTCTTAAGGACAATCAAATGGGGATCATCATATTGGCGCTCTATGATTCGATCATATAATGAAGATCAAGAAACCACACAAGCTGCAACCGAGCTCTGAAACATCTAATCTCATGAACTGGTTGGCCAAAGGTTGAACATCAACTGCAAACAGTCTCTTACCAACAGGAATTAATGCAAGGCTGCCCATACTCACCGCCTTTCTACTCAAGGCATCCGCCACCACATTGGCCTTCCCAGGGTGATACAGAATGGTGATATCATAGTGCTTTAGCAGCTCCAACCATATCCACTTCCTGAAATTTAGATCCTTTTGTTTGAACAAGTGCTGGAGACTCCGATGATCTGTAAATACCTCACAAGACACACCGTAAAGATAATGCTCCAAATCTTTTATGCATGAACAATGGCAATCAACTCCAAATTATGGATGAGGTAGTTATTCTCATGAGACTTCAACTGACGCGAAGCATAAGCAATTAATCTACCCTCCTGCATCAAGACAAACCCAATACCGATATAAGAAGCATTACAATACACTTTATAAGAGTGAGAAGCAGAAGGCAAAGCTAGAACTGGAATTGTGGTCAAGGCACTCTTGAGCTTCTAAAATCTCTCTTCAAACTCATCCGACCACCTGAAACTAGCACCCTTCCGGGTCAATTTGTTCAAAGGCAATATGATAGACGAGAAACCCTTCACGAAGTAATGGTAATAACCAGCCAAGCCGAGAATGCTCCGAATCTCCGTAGCTGAGGATGGCCTGGGACAACTCTAAACCGCCTCTATCTTCTTCGGATCCACCTTAATCCCCTCACTAGACACCACATGCCCTGAGAACGCCACCGAACTAAGTTCACACTTGGAGAACTTGGCATAAAGCTTCTCCTCCCTCAATCGTTACAACACAATCATTTAATGTCGGCCATGCTTCTTCTTGCTATGAGAGTACACCACGATATCATCAATGAATACTATGGTAAACGAGTCGAGATAAGGCTAAAATACACTGTTCATCAGATGCATGAACGTGGCTACGACATTGGTCAGGCCAAAAGACATCACAAGGAACTCATAATGACCATAACGGGTCCTGAATTCCGTCTTTAGGATATCCGAGTCTGGTATCTTCAACTGATGATACTCAGAACTAAAATCAATCTTAGAGAACACCCACCCTAGTGAAGCTGGTCAAATAGGTCATCAAAAAGCAGCAAAAGACACTTGTTCTAGATTGTAACTTTTTTCAATTGTTTATAGTCGATGCAAATTTGCATAGTACCATCCTTCTTCTTCACAAACAGTACCGGTGCACCCCAAGGTGACACACTAGGCCTAATGAATCCCTTAGCAAGAAGTTCCCGAAACTGCTCTTTCAATTCCTTCAACTCAGTTAGTGCCATACGATATAGAGGAATAGACTCAGTTGGTGCCATACGATATAGAGGAATAGAAATGGGCTGAGTGCCCTGCACCAAGTCAATACCAAAGTCAATATCCCTCTCGAGCGGCATGCTTGGCAAGTCTACAGGAAACACATCCGAAAAGTATCATACCGTCGAAACATAATCAATAGTAGGGGTATCGGCACCAACATCCCTCACTAAGGACATATAAGATAAACATCCATTCCAAACCATCAGTTGGGCCTTCAAATGTGAAATAACCCTGTTGGGAACATAATCTAGACAACCTCTCCCCTTGATCCTTGGCAACCCCGGTATCGCTAATGTCACGGTCTTAGCTTGACAATCCAGAATAGCATGACACAGAGACAACCAATCCATACCCAAGATCACATCAAAATCAACCATACTAAGAAATATGAGATCACCTCTCGTCTAAAATCCCACAATAGTCACTGCACATGACCAATATACACATTCCACAATAATAGTATCGCCCACCGGCATAGATACAGTACAATGAAACTATGGACTAATGAGGCATATATAGATAATGAGCAAAATATGCTGATACATATGAATAAGTGGAACCAGGTTCAAATAATAGAAGCATCCATGTGGCATACTGAGATGATACTTGTGATAACTGTGTCTAAAGCTACGACATCTAGCTTGGACTGAATAGCATAGAATCGGGCCTGGCCGACACTGATAGGACTCCCCCTCTTGGAATACCTCTAGCTACCTCAGCCCCACCCTGAGATGGTTGGGAAGGTGGTGAAGTAACTGGTGCTGAAGTCGTGGACTAAGGCTTTAAAATTGTTTGTCTTGCATTTAAATTACTCAAATATTTATTAGTTACTCCTGCAAATTATTTTGTGACTACTTAATCATCCAAACTTAATTTTACACCCGCACATATGTTTCATAACATTTTTCAATTTATTTCATATAATAACATTTTGCATTTTTATGCTAATTATGCAAATTTTCATAACATCTATTTGATGATTGATCGATTGTTTTTCCTTGTTTGGGTGTTTAATTTTGCTACTATATAAACTCTTCCTCTAATTCCTTTTGAATAGACTTTAATCACAAAAATTAACTATTATACTCTCTTATTCTCTCATTCTATACTACTATGAAATTGAGACTTTGGCCGGCTAAAAGCCAAGAACATTCTAGTTCTTTTTGTTATTTCCCGGTGCAAGCATTGCTCGGGGTTCATTTGAAACCCTTGGAAATTCTGGCGCACTGGGAATTTGGGGGTTCTACTCCTCCGTGCTACTATTAATCGAATTACTTCTGAAATTTTCTCTTCTTGTTTGTTTGCTTGTTAACTTATAACTGGTAAGTACCTATTGACCTTTGCAATTTCATTCTCTATTCATCTGTGTTCATGCTATGTATATCTATATCACTGAAACTTTCATGAGTCAACATGCTACTATGTCATATCTTTTTAAGTTCTATTTTGCATTAAAGCTGTTTCATGAATCAATGTTTCTTCTAGAATGTAACCTAGCCTAATTTCTAGCCTAATTCTGCCTTTCTTAAGCATGTCTAGCTTAGTTATTTGTGTGTGTTTGAATGATTATATCTGTTATTTATTCTGTGTTCATCTTCTGCATTGTCCTAGATTCTTGTGGTAAACCAAATCCACAAGCATAATGTGTTCTAATTAAGCCATTCATGTGCAACCTGATATTTCTCTAGAGTTAATTCCTGACCAAGTTACTAGCCCAAACCTTTTTTCCCTGCTATCTGTAAACTAATGCATGTTCCGTTCTTTTTCTTCTATCTTTTTGATAAACCGAAGTATGTGTTTCAGACTTTGTTAAGTAATTTTTTTCAATCTTACACTCTTAGCATTGCTTCTAGGATAAATACCAATGTGTAGTTTGCTCTCACGTGAGGTCGACTGACATGAATCCCTATGTTTGTTTGTCATGTTCTTTTACCAATTATGATGCCTTTAGAATCTTTTTGCTATAGTAATATCCAACATGTTATGTTTCATGATCAATTAAGTGATATGTTTGCCAAATTGTGCCCACTAGCATGTTGCTATGTTGTTTGCAACTATATTCTCATTAGGTTCTCATATTAACTTTCATATAAAGACTATACTCTTCATGATTCTTGCTTATTATTCTGCTGGACTATTGTCTAAAGGTCCTTACGTTGTTTCTGGATCATTTTCTACTTCGAAGCTCTTTGAAATATAGCACTACATGTTTGATACTGGAATCGTATAGAAATACTGCCGACATGAATAAAGGATTTTGAGTCTTAATTTTGAATCGTCCACTGCTTAATCTGAGAATCAGTATGGGTACTTCCTTGTTTATGTGTAGAGGCTAATACGAACAACTTTTTGTTGTTATGTGCATTCGTATTTGTTTTAGTATGCGCAATTACTTTTATCATTTTTGAGTTGCCTAAGTAAGTCTAGAACCAGCCAACTAGAGGTCCAAAGCCTCCTGGACCATAGGCATGAGACGGGTAGTGCACGCATAGGACACGACTTAGAACTGAATTAGAACGATTTAGGTAAACAACTTCAACATAGTAATCGGGTAGCAGAAGATGATAGTCTGTGCTCGATGAATAATATGAGCAACTCCTATCTTAAAGAAGTAGTGAAGTATTATTTATGTTGCACGGGGTGATCCTTTAGGCTAAAAACTTAGGGACCCCCCCCCCCCCTCCCCTCCTTTATATATTTGCTATTCATACTTAGTAGTTTAATATAGACCATCATAGTTGTATCCTCATAGACTTGTAGCAATTATCATTTGACTTATAACAAAATTCTTCGACCTTTATATTCTCTTTTAGTTATTTAATCATCTAGCCTAATTGCATAATTCACATACCCTTAAGTTCGGCCGGGACCCACAATTCTAGACCTCGAAGAGTCCCTAACACGTTCTCTTTGGGATAAATTGAGCCCTTACCCGATCGTTGGTAACGTTGACTACTCAAACGAAGTCATTTGCATAATAGGTGGCCTAACGCACCTCAAAACCGTTAGGTGGCGACTCTTCTCTTTTTACATTTTACCCTATCTCTTCATTTAAAAGAGTTGTCACATGTCGAAACCCGAGTTCGAGAGAAAAAGAGGCGACAAGGCAGCTACCACCGCAATGTAGGTAGATCTTCAAATCCAGCTTCTATCGAACACAACAATATTAGCAACTAACATCTACATGCATGATGCAGAAGTGTAGTATGAGTACAACCTGCCTCATATACTCAGTAAGTAACAAACATAACCTTAAGTTGAAAGTAGTGATAAGCTAGAGCAAAGGTCGGATCCGACACCAATAGCCAACAACAGTTCATAACAATGTAAATCAAGTAATAAAAGGAGTAACTCAGGGATAAAATGCTCACCTTTTCATAGTTTTTCCGAAAATAGTTCTACTTTACAAGTATATTAGCGAAAACCCAACTCCTTTACCGAAATCGTCGAAAATACGAGTAAGTTTAAAAATTGTGAGTTTTCCCAAAATCCAGTCAACAATAAATATGATGTTTCATTTTCCTTTCAGATATCAAGTGAAAAATACCTCTTTATGCCCATATGTCAAGATGTGTGAGAAGTCATGAATGACGTGATGTTATACAACATGAGGAAAAATGCATCTCTATGCTTTTATGTCAAGTGTGCATGCCAAATGCGATGCACATCATTGATAAAAAGAATATGCATATTGTTAGAGTATCAATTCACTTAGTTCTACCAGTGACTCAGTCCTCTCATTCACTCAGTTCTCTCATTCACCTAGTCCTCCCAGTCACTCAGTCCTCCAAATCACTCGGCACCCGCACTCAGTAGGTACCTACGCTCACCAGGGGTGAGTATAGACTTCGGAGGGTCTCCTTCATCCCAAGCGCTATAATCAGAACAGACAACTGACACGCTATAGTATCAATATTAGAATCTGCATGGACAAGTCATGTGTTGCACCGACAACTCACATTCCATAGTATCAATATCAGAATTCGCACGGAGAAGTCACGTGCTGCATGGACAACTCATATATTATAGTATTAATATCATCACAATCAGGACATCAGCGTCACTCCATCATCAATATCTCCAGTCTCTCGGGATCTCAATGACATGAAAAAAAAGCCCAAAAATAATGATGGGATGTATCAATAAATGGTAATAGAGAATGATATATGATATTCATATGAATGCGTATGCCTGAGTATTGAATGCAATGAAAGCAGATAGCTCAACAACAAAAATGACCTCGGTGAGTCTCAACATAATAAGCATGTAGCCTAGACATGGTTTCTAACATGGATCACAACTCAAGAGCTCAGGTACTTAGAAATTTCATGGTTACCGGTAAGACCAGATAACTACACAGTACCACAAAAATAATGAAATTACAATTTACATGGTGCACGCCCACACGTCCCTCACCTAGAATGTGTCTCACCTCAACACCAATCAAAAAACACGTAATTTGGGGTTTCATACCCTCAACACCAAGTTTAGAAGTGTTACTTACCTCGAACGAGCCAATCCCAATACCGGGCAAGCCAAGCGATGCTCCAAAAATGCCATCACGTGCATTCCGACCTCCGAATGGCTCGATACTAACCAAAAACAACTCAAGTACATCAAACAATGCTAAAAAACCAATCCCATTCGAAAAAATGTTGAATCAAAAGCCCAAAAGTCTAACCCGAGCCCACGCCTTGGAACGTGATAAAACTCACAAAATTCGTCAACCCATATAATTATGATTCCAACCATACTAGTGTCACTCAAATCCGACTCCAAATCAGAGTTCAAACCTCAAAATTTTGATTTATGAAGTTTTTGACAAAAACACCTAATTTCCTCTTTAAATTCATCATCCAATTGCTGAAAATGAAGATAGATTCATGAATTATAATCAAAATTGAGGGTAGAACACTTACCCCAATCCTTGTGATAAAAATTTCTCCAAATATCCCTCAATTGCGAAGTCCATAGCTTAATCCGCGATTAAAATGACCAGCACTTGAATTAAAAACATTCCGCCCAGCGATTTTCGCATTTGTGAATAGTAAGTCGCACCTGCGTCCTTTGCTTATGCGGTGAGAACTCCGTTTCTGCGAAAATGGCCTTGTCCAACAACCCCCGCACCTACGGTACCCGCGCTCATTTTTTTGCTTTTGTGATCTTCCTCGCCCAATCTCTTCTCGCTTTTGCGGCTCCTCTAACGCTTCAGCGACAATCGCACCTGCACAAACCAGCCGCACGTGCGATCGCACCAGATCTGTTGTGATGACCCAAGGGGTCATTCTGTGAAATTAGACTTCGTTCTAGACTTAATAGTCCTAAAAGGTTAATTTTAAATACCTTGATTTGTGTGCGCAGTCCGGGCGGAATACCGGAAAGCTTTTATGTGAAAATATGAGAAATAGTAATTTCTAGAGTTAAAATTTTATTAAAATTGACTTTGGTCAACATTTTGAGTAAATGGACCCAGATACGTGTTCCGAAGATCCCAGGAGGTTCGCAATAAAATATGGGACTCGGGCCTATGCCCGAAAATGAATTTCGAGGTCCCAAGCCTTAGAAATCAATTTGGAAGAAATTGTTTTGCTGAAATATTAATGAAATAAAGAAAGGAATTTATGTTTGAAACCTTTGGTATCGGGCCCGTATGGTTGTTCTAGAACTCGATACAGGTTTGTTATGATATTTAGGCCTTGCCTATGAAATTTGGTGACAAACGGAGTTCGTTTGACGTGATTCGGACATCCGGTTGATAAATAGTGAACTTTAAGTGTTCTTGAGAAAAATAATGAGTTTTGAGGTTTAATTCATTATTTTACATGTTATTTTCACGATTTGATCGCACGAGCAAGTCCGTATGATGCTTTTATACTTGCTTGCATGTTTGGTTTAAAGACCCCAGGGTACGGGTGAGTTTCAAATAGGTTTGGGTTGTGGTGTGCTCGTTCTTTCTTATGCTTCGATGTCGTTTCTTATAACATAAATCATATAATATTGAACAAATGAGCTCTAATTTCTGTTTCGAATGAATTATTAGATTCGTACCGTAATTACGGACCCGTAGCAAAAAGAATCATCGAATTTGGACATTGTATGAGAATGTTATGGTCATTTTACTAAGGTTGCAAGATTTTTCAGGTTAATTACGCAATTACCACAGACGGCATATTAAAAATCTGCACTATTTGCAAATATTAAAACCTACATATCTCCTTCATTATAAGGTCAAATTGAGTGATTCAAAATCCTAACTTGAATATAATTTCACAAAGAATCCATTGGAGACATAAAAATCCATTCGGGATTGTTTGGCACGAGAAACGAGACAGAATAGCTGGCACAAAAATATATATAAAATGGGCAGACTTCTTCTTCTTCATATGTTTGAACCCCACAGCCCTACGAACGAATTTATTCACAAAATATCACCCCCCAAGTCATATGTAAGCAATTCTAAACTTTACTCTTTCAATTACTCATTGTTTTTCATCACTTTTAAATAAAAAAATTAAGAATTTTCATAGTAAAAATTGAGGGTTTGGGTAGAATTAGGGAATTTTGTAAAAATCGAATATTACCTCGAATTGAGGTCGTATTTCGAAACTAATTGTATACTTAGGTTCTTGGGTGAAGGGGTAAACATAATTTGGTCCGAGCCTCGAGTTTAGACCAAGCGGGCCTGGGTAAGAGTTTTACTTTTTTTGAGAAAACTTAGGAAAAATTATAATTTTCAGTAAAGTTCGTTCCTTTAGCTTTAATTAATGATATTAAGTTAATTATAGTTAGATTCGAGTGTATTGGAGGTGAATTTCAAAGGGAAAGCTATAATTGAGCAGTGAGTGACCTGCGAATTTGAGGTAAGTGTTTGGTCTAACTTTGACTTGAGGGAATAGGAGTCCCCACTTGTTTGTTATGTGAAATGCATGTGTGTGGTGTATAGGTGAGGTGACGAGTATCTATGCACCACTAAATTGTCTATTAAACATGATCCCTTCCTCGTTCGCAAGTTAATTGATTCTTGGCTTAATTGTTCTATCTTCATTATTGTTTCTACGATTACTTGGCCTTATCTGTTGTTGTTAAATATTATTGTGGTTATTTTGTAAAGAGTATTAGTTGTTTATTTGGTTCCCTTGTGGTACAAAACGGTTGAGTAGTTTGGCATTGTTTCTACGAGGCACATATATATTTATGTTCATGTGGCTTTCATTTTTGATAATATTGAGGAAGTTATAAGAATTGCAGTTTAACTGTCTTAGGACTGTTGAGGTTTATGTTGCTATTTGATTTCAATCGATTATTGCCAATTGTTGTTGCAGGTGTGTTAAAAGTGTTGGTTGTTCTCTTGATTCCATCATAGTACATAAATATTGAGTTGGGTTGACAGCATTATGGTGTTTACATATATTCTGGTTGGATTTATTGTAAAATGATATTGATTGAAGCTTACGAGCTATACTGTTTTCTGTTTGCAATTGTTGAAATAAAGGTGCTGTGAAAGTCCTGGCCTAAACTGTTAAAGTTTTTGATGAATATACAAAAATTGATTGTGATAAGAGGGTTGTGATAAGGGTGGATAATTGGTTGTGATACATGTGAACAAATCGATTGTGATATTGTGAATAGGTGGGATCGGGTTGCATGCCGCAACAAGACAATGATAAAGGAGAATATGCATGCTTTACTATTCATAAAATAAAGGTTGGAACAATCATTATTTTATTGTCATTATTTCATATTCTGCTTTTACTGTTATTTTAAGTGAAACTTGTTCTGTTTACAATTGTCGAGACATCAATATTTTGGATAAATTGATATGATATGTCTGGTGGGAGCGGGTTGCATGCCGCAACAAGGAGTTATAAGGGTGGACAGGTGGGATCGGGTTGCACGCCGCAACAGGAGTAATAAGGGTGATATATTTAGGGAGGAGCAATAAGGGTGGACATGTGTGAGCGGGTTGCACGCCGCAGCAAGGAGCGCTAAGGGAGGACCTTTATATTTTTACTGATTTTCAAGGAAAAACAACGATTTGAAAACTTACTATTTTATATTACTATTTTTCATATTTTGGCAATACTTTTATTTAAAGTTAAAGTTTGGAAACTTTGAAATTATTTGAGAGTTGGTTATAGCTGAGGCCTGAAAAAGGCGGATGAGTTATTTCATTATTGTTGCGGTACTTAATTGTTTGTTTATATTTACTTCTTGCTTTATATTTATTGTCTCAGTTATATTTTTCTTGTTCATGTAGAACTGTTTTATTGTGTTATTGTATATATTATTGTCACGGGTTATATGTTGTTAATGCCCCGCCGTAGCCTCGTCACTAATTCGTTGGGGTTAGGCTCAACAATTACTCAGTACATGGGGTCGATTGTACTGATACTACACTCTGCACTCTTTTGTGCAGATCTAGGTATTAGCCAGCAATAGAGATTTTTAGAGCAGCCATATATTTATTCGGAGACACGAGGTATATCTGCTGGCGTTCGCAGATCCCGAGAGTTTTCTCCTATTTTTATAAAATTGTTTGAGTATATTCAAAACCTTTGCACTATTTCTTTCAACCTAATATTTTTAGTATTCTTTAGTAGTTCATGAATTGTGACACCAGGCTCTGGGTAGTTCTAGATCTATTATATGATTAGTTCGTGGTTCATTTTTATTCACATGTTTATTATTTTATCTTTGGAAATCATTTAAATTAAGTTTACTTTAAATTTATTTATTGATGCTTAAGAAAATAATCAAATGAAATTAGCTACTCGAATTCTAACATTGGCTTGCCTAGCAAGTGTGGTGTTAGGCGTCATCACGATCCCTAAGGTTGGGAATTTGGGTCGTGACATCTGCCACAAATAACTTGGTCAAATATGATCCAAACAAATGTAAACCTCGTCCGAAACTCACTCGAACTCCTCGGGATCACGTCTGAACATGCCAACAAGTTGCATAACCTAATATGGACCTACTCGAGGCCTTAAATCACGCATAACAACATCGAAACAACGAATCGCGCGTCAAATCGAACTTAAATAACTTTGAACGTTTAACTTTCAAATGTCGCGCCAAAACATACCAAATCAACTCGGAATAAACCTAAATTTTGCACACAAGTCCCAAATGACAAACGAAGCTATATTCCCGGAATCATAATCCGAATCCGATATCATAAAGTCAACTTCCAGTCAAACTTATGAGCTTTCCAAACTTCCAAATATCTAATTTTTGCCAATTTGTACAGAAACCTTCTAGAAACATCCAAAAGTAAATCTAGGCATACGCCCGAGTCCAAAATAACCATTCAGATCTATCAAACCCATCAAAACTTCGTTCTAGGGTAAAATTCACAAGAAGTCAAACTTGGTCAACTCTTCCAACTTAAAGCTTCAAGAATGAAATTCATTCTTCAAAATCAATTTCGAATAACCTGAAAATCAAAACTGAGGATTCACATAAGTCATTATACATCATACACAACTACTCATGCCCATAAACTACCAAGCGAAGTGAAAATACTCAAAATGACCGGTCAAGTTGTTACATCCTCCCCCACTTAAACATATGTCTGTCCTCAAATGTGCCAATAGTTCTTCCCAAAGCAATCAAACTGCCGTTTAACCTTACCATGCACATACCTGGGGGGTGATCCCACAACACCATATCCCATATAGTCCTGATAACACAACATAACTGAGATTTCCTAATTTAACCTAGCTCATAAGCTTTAGAATCCAAATTCTAACATCTGCAATTTTCTATAAGATCGGGATCTCACATCTACACACTATATAAGTTGGAACAAGTTGTATCAAGCCATATCCATAACCCAATATGTAATCGCATGATCTATTGCATAACTCAAAATACTCATAGGAAAATCTCCAATCCTAGTAGCTGCCCAAAACAACCCAACTCCAGTAATAAACCTCATAACAAAACCTTGCTCTAAAACCTTCGTACACTGCCAATAATGAAAGAACACACAGAAACTCATAACCATTCATCAAATCAACAATTCATGGAGCTTCGTCTCCTTCGACAAGACCATAGCAATTTCTAAGCCGACTTCCAATATTATCCTTCCAAATATACCGTAATCAAATTCGATAGCACCCATCCTTGATCCGAAGACTTCCTCTTATCGAATACTAACTACCTTATTGATAGGATACACCAATACTATCCATAGCCACGAACGGTGCAATCTATGCACCCATATGCAATAATTCAAATGTGCTCAACCATGGAAAATGACTTAAACGAGAGAACCATCATGAAAGTTCAACAAGTACCCCCACAACCGAAATGATACGAACCCATCATACCTAGTAGAACCAAGACAAACGAATCTAACACAAAGGATCGTATCTCAATAACCACGCGTAATTCGACATCAAGTACCCCAAATGCATGACCATAACCACGGAGGAACCAATAACACAATACCACAGACTGGAAAGAACATCACCCAATGCGCAATCAGTCGTGCATAAGCCAAATACCCATCTCGCTCAAATTCTTCTACAGGGCCCCAACAAAACCGCACTATTTGTGAATATAATCATCAAATCACAACCCCTTGTAACGTAGAAGAGAAACTCACATAACATATAAGAACATGAATAAGCTCAACACCAACCGAATGGCACATCCCTCAATAGTAGCAGTACGGAGTCAACCATTAGACCCGGTGTAGAATACACATCCTCATTGGCCTACCAACGGGCCCTGAATCAACTATGGTCATCCACAAATAGATAAATAACCATCTGAAGGTACAGAATGACTGATTCATAAACTATCATTTGGCTAGCTATGGACACAACTTCACAATCCACAACCATGAAACAATCTGCTTCTATGAACTCCGAGTCTCCAAATCTATAGAGCACATGAGTCATCATATATGATCCCAACTACACCGCCTGAATGTCTAACACATCTCTCTTACATGATCATCCCACGAGGAATACTTCTATAATTCTTCCGTTCCACATAGAAAAAATCTGAATATCAACGGTAGATCAACTTGGCGAGCACCGCAATACAAATGAAGCATTCGTAAGTCAAAATACTATGCGCCTTCAGAAGTGCGCACCTTTCTCAGGAAATACCAAGTAGTAATATCATTCACCTAGTGATCTGAGACCATCCATGCTGCCTAATAATTTATGCCCTTCCCTTCAAAACTGGCCCGTAACCTTGCACCTACAAATCTCGATCCTACACAACACACTACACCTATCATATCATAACAAGAAAAGCACGAGAATCTCATAATCAACTATGAGTCAGCAAACTACATGCTCAATTATCTAGGAACCTTCTATTTGATCTTATCCCGGAGAAAATCCCACCACACAACATGCTCTTCACGCCAGCAGGAGATATACACCTCGAACCGTGGAAGAAACCATCGAGAACACTTTAAAATCCATTTGCACATAACCAAGCCATTAGAACTCAGTATCTCTAATTCAACCAAGTCCTGTAGGTCGCCAAACCCAAGATTATTGCCACAAACACCTGTACAAACTCACCATATCAAAGGTACCCAAAGAATTGATCGTATCCATTACTGTTATGATCCATCTTACTACCAAGACGTCCTATTTCTTCGAGTTCCTTCCAAATTTCCTTCAAATTGATACTTCTCCTTGCTAGAATACCACGATCCTTAACCATAATTTGTCCCATGAACTCTAGCATAAAACCACCCTGTCTTAAGGCCCATAAGCCGCTGAATTCACCCTCTAGCACCCCAAAAGTACCACAACCAAGATACCCACTTCGAAAAGACTTTCTACGGATCTAAAGTCGTTTCCTTTATCTTCTTGATACTGAAATATAGAGTCCATAAGGATATAGAAATACCGCGAGTATTGACACCATCTAGTGCAAATATCAGATCCTAGCCATATACCAATCCAAAATTCTCAATTGCTACAAAAAAATCTTGAATCAATTAGAACCATTCTCGAGAGTCATTCACTCGGCTCAAATCTCAATTGCACCACCAAACAGGCTAAACGACTTATGCACACGACATCCTTCACAAATAACCACTCAATCATTCCATTATCCCCATATACCCATAGAGTGTAAGACAACTTGTATCTAGAAATTTCCTTACTCGAGTTATCCTCATCCTCAACCTCTGCAAGTAATAACTGATTCACCAGTATACCTCAAACTGAAACCAACACAACACATAACCGTGTAATCAACTTGTCGAAAGAAGACTCGTTCACTTGGTTCAAAGCCATGGAATAAAACATTTTATAACTTACAATAACTGTACCCCATTACTACTATAATACCTCAGTGATATTCAACTAAATCCTTCATAAGCTCATGTAATACAGCCCATCTAATACCTCAAATCATCTTCAAATCTCGCATTCATCCTCGTTATGGTCAGGTCAACTATTACAACCAATCCAAACTCAAATCGCACAAATATAAGCCATTGGTAGAAAAGGAAACCTCCACGCAACATCATAAGGATAACACATCCGTAGATTACCTCGAAGGTTATAATCCACCTGCTTAGCATCAACTAACACCTCTTTATACCCTCTCACAGCCACAAGTACTGCGCAATCACTAAATCTTTCTGAGTCTGAACTCACAAACAACGCATGATAAGCTACTTCACTCAACATTTAAACAACATGAAATGTTACCTTAACACCCCATAACTAGAGCTAATATGTTGGATCAAGACGGAAATCAAACACCCAATGGTCCTTTCTGCACCTCAAGCAAACTCATCTCGTCACACTCAAACCATATGAACCCATAACGCGGTCATATCTTACACTTCATGTCACCATCCAGACACTCGTCGAGCCACAGATTCCGCTCATAGGGACACTAGCAGATGAGCACGTGCTCACACAACTGAAATCTCCGTGCTCAAGCTACAACCAAAACCCGGCCTCAAGTCCTCCAGACTGGCCAATCATCAACACTCTAAAATCGCATCTGACACCTCATCCATTGAATCACAAGTTGTCGATCCACAGCTAATAGCAAGCGCTCACATGCGCATACGAATGCATGGAAGGAATTCAAAGTGTTACGCTTCAAGCTGAATCAATGTAGCACGATAAGGAAAGAAAAATGGGAAGTATATCCTAAATGTCAGTAGCCTCTCAAAGATAGGTATGGACATCATCATACGTATCCGCAAGACTCCACTAGACACTTGCTCATCACTTGTAGAACCTATGAACCTGGAGCTATGATACCACGTAGACACGACTAAAAATCCAACTAATCGTGATGGAACCTAACCTAACCCGCTAGATAAGCCAATTAACAATTTCCAATTGAATAAGACATATTAAGACAAGAAAATGATAATACAACAATTTAATACAAGAATTTTCCCAAGGACTAGTAGTAAAAATAATGAGCTTGTAAGATTGAAATGTAAAAAATTTGTATGAAATAATACATCATCTGTTAGAAATGTACATAAAGAGTTTTTATAATCTATGGTTATCATGAACATGAGGCAGTCACCACCAGAATTGTTACATCACGTACTTTAATATTAGGATGAGTCGTAGTAGTCCATATGAGCTTGAAGGGATTAAGACCATCATGAGGTTATAAAGAATTTGTGACTATGTTATTATAAGACCCCGTAAGTTTAACAACCTTCATACTGTTATATATATTTGATATGGTATTTTCAGTGGAATATTTTTATTTTAAAAAAAAGTTTGAAAAATATGATTTTATATAGTTATTAGTATTAATACTTTCGAATACACTTTAAATTATATAAATAATATGCGAAAGTTTATGAGATTTCTTTATTTTAAAGATAGAAATAATATTATCACAAGAAACGAAGATTATCTTTTTTTATCATTTTAAGAGTTAAGCGTACGAAAATTTGTATTCTTTATATGAGATTAAGTAAATTATAAGTTGCGAAAATATATGTATTTTTTACATAAATATTTTAATAAAATAATAGTGTTGGTATTGATTTTACAAGGTATCACATGAACATGATAGTAAAGTGTAAAGTGTGTTAAAAGTGAGTAGTATTTAAGTAATTTGAGATAATTTTTAATTATGTGAATAATCGGGTAATTATTAATTAATGGGGAATTAATAAATTAATTAAGTGGATAATAATTTTTTAATGGGAAATATCCCCCAACATGGCAGCCATATAAGACTTATTAAGTGAATCTTTAAGTCACTTGCAAGGTGGCAACATTAAAGAGATGTGCACTTTATCTCATTTGGTTGTAGAATTCTATAAAAAAAAATTGTACGGTCTTTTCTTATGGTAGGCAAAGTCTCATCCCTAATTGGTGATATTATTCATTAAGAATGATTTGCTTACAAAGTCTCATTTCAATATTCGATGCGTAGGAGCTCCAGAAAACTAAGAAGACTTGAATTTGGAAAAGATACAAGTTGCTTGTCAGTTTAATAGTCATAGGATGGCTCTTATTGAGTTTAAGCTCTTTTTTTCCTCTAATTTCTATAGTGTTCTGTCGCATGTCTAACAGCTCCAAGTGTTCCAGATTCTGGCAGTGTAGGATACATTATTCATTCCTATAAAATTATATTCAAGCATATCTATGTATGTTTCTAAGTCCCTATTGAGGTATATGATAAGGATGAATGTTAATATCATAGTGATACATGCATCTTCATGCATTTACCATCGTGCAATGGCTGATCGGACAGTTACCACCAGTTGGACAGTTATGTATCATTTTTTACCGCCGGTTGGTCAAACATGGATATTCATTTACCACCGAGCTATGGCCGGTTGGGCAGTTATACATTTACCACCGAGCTACGATCGATCGGGTATTCATACATTTACCACTGCGCTACGGCCGATCGGGCAGTTACCATTAATCAGTTGGGCAGTCATGCATCATAGAATATGGATAATAGAAACAGTCTCAAAGAGAAGAATTATATATATAAGTATGATAAGTACGTATATATGGTGGAACTTCAGAGATTCGGGTTGATTCGTATATGTCTTTAAAGTAATGTTGACTTATTTATGTTTCAGCTCTGCCTTACATACTCAGTACATTATTCGTACTGACGTCCTTTTCTTGGGGACGCTGCATTCATGCATGTAGCCATAGATAAACA
Source organism: Nicotiana paniculata (assembly GCA_005239505.1). NCBI lineage: Eukaryota > Viridiplantae > Streptophyta > Magnoliopsida > Solanales > Solanaceae > Nicotiana > Nicotiana paniculata. The sequence goes on along the minus strand of ML348995.1, from coordinate 23,810 downwards.
GTTTGACGAGCGCTCATAGTTGACGAGATTGGCATTCAGCGAAGGATCGGTAAGACTCCACCTCATTCAGAGTGCAGTCGAGTCTATGAGTAATCGTGTTAGAATTTTTGCTATAAACTATGGGTAGGCGGGTACCCTATCCCTTTTGATGTCGCATAATCTTAGAGGATTTGTTGGCATAAGTTCATTTTGTAAAGTATATCAGAGGCCTAGACGGCCCATGTGTATGCATGTTTGAAGAACGATAGTTTATTGATACAGTGTTTGTCCACTTACAGTTGTACACTATGAGTTGTTGCCATGTTGGCTCATGATAGTTACAAATGGAATAAGTGCAGCCAACTCGACCTATGTATGTTCTAGTTTTTGTCGAATGATTATGAGTTACAGATTGGTTCGCTCGGGCCAGCTCTGCATCGGGTGCCATCCACGCCTCCCAGGTTTGGGGCGTGAAAAAGTGGTATCAGAGCGGGTCGTGTCCAAGGAAGTCTACAAAGCCGTGCCTAGTAGAGTCTCACTTATGGGTGTGTTGCGCACCACATTTAGAATTGAGAGGCTATGGGGCATTTAGAAATTGTTACCTTTCTTTTATTTACAGATCGTGACATGGAGCTGAGTCGTAAGAAATCAGTATGAATCTTTTGCCAAATTTTGTATGCACCAGAGGTGCAGGTATCAGAGTAGAGCTTTAAGGCGTAATATGGAAGGGAGTTTATGAAAGAAACAAAAGATACGAAGCGAGATTGAAATGTAAGTAAGGTAAAGGTGAAGAAGATACACTATACTGAACTACAAAAGGTTGTAAATAGTCGAGACTTCAGACAGAGGTTGGATTTTACTTTAATTTACAGAGAATACCTCGTGAGAATTTTGTAAATCTCTAAGAGTTAACATTCGAGGATGAATGTTCTAAAGGAGGGAAGGAGGTTACATCCCATACTTTAATATTAGGATGAGTTATAGTAATCCACATGAGCTTAAAGGGATTAACACCATTCATGAGGTTATAAAACGTTTGTGACTATGTTATTATAAGACCCCGTAAGTTTAACAACCTTGATACCGTTATATATACTTGATATGATATTTTCAGTGAAACACTTTTGTAAAAAAAAAGTTTGAAAAATATAATTTTATATAGTTATTAATATTACTACTTTTGAATATCCTTTATATTATACACATAATATGCAAAAGTTTATGAGATTTCTTTATTGTAAAGATAGTTATAATATTCTCACAAGAAAAGAAGGTTATCTTTTTATCATTTTAAGAATTAAGCATACGAAACTTGTACTCTTTATATGAGATTAATAAAGTTAGAAGTTGCAAAAATATATGTATTTTTTACATGAATGTTTTAATAAAATAAAGTGTATGTATTGATTTTACAACGTATCACATGACCGTGATAGTAAAGTGTATAAAGTGTGTTAAAAATGAGTAGTGTTTTAAGTAATTTGAGATAATTTTTAATTATATGGATAATCGGATAATTATTGATTAATGAGAATTAACAAATTAATTAAGTGAATAATATTTTAATGAGAAATATCCCCCAGCGTGGCGGCCATATAAGACTTATTAAGTGACTCTTAAGTCACTTTGCCAAGTGGCAACATTAAAGAGACGTGCACTTTATCTCATTTGGTTGAAGAATTCTATAAAAAAAAAAAAAAAAATTGTACGGTCTTTTCTTATAGTAAGCAAAGTCTCATCCCTAATTGGTGATATTATTCATTAAGAATATTAAGAATGATTTGCTTACAAAGTTTCACTTCAATATTCGACGCGTAGGAGTTCCAGAAAACTAAGAAGACTTGAATTTGGAAAAGATACAAGTTGCTTGTCAGTTTCATAGTCATAGGATGGTTGTTATTGAGTTTAAGCTCTTTTTTCCCTCTAATTTCGATAGTGTTCTGTTGCATGTGTACCAGCTCCAAGTCATTTCCTTTGAGAGCATTCCTGAATCTGGCAGTGTAAACATCATTGAAGTAATTCAGGGTCTGATATCCTAGCTTTGAAACTGATATTTGGCAAACGTGATTTGCTTTAACAATTTATATGAAATTTCTTAATACTATAGTAACGTGGGATTTGTGATTCTAACGGATGACATTAAAATATTTCTCAAGAATATCATACGAATTTTTCCCTACTTCAATCTGCCGTCACATGTTTTATTACAAAAGACGCGTGTTAGAGAGATTGTCAAAAGAACCGACTCAAGTATGTTAAGGTTATCCCTTCTTTCTTTTGGCATGATCCAAGTAATGAGATGTAAACGTAATGCTATTCCATAAGTGATTTTACTCTTAGCAGTTAAGGATATCTATGTTATTCATTCCTATAACGTGATATTCAAGCATGTCTAAGTATGTTCCTAAGTCCCTATTGAGGTATACGATAGAGATGTTAATATATATAATATAGTGACATGCATTTTCATGCATTTACCATCGTGCTACGGCCGGTCGGGAAGTTACCACCAGCTGGGCAGTTATGTATCATTATTTACTGCCTGTTGTTCAGACATGCATATTCATTTACCCACCGAGCTACGGCCTGTTGGGCAGTTATACATTTACTACTGGTTGGGCAAGTATGTATTATTATTTACCGCCGGTTGGGCATACATTCTTATTAATTTACCACCGATCTACAACCAGTTGGGAAGTTATATATTTACCAGCGAACTACGGTCGATCGGGCAGTTATGCATTTACCACCGCGCTACGGCCGGTCGGGTAGTTACCACTAATCAGTTGGGCAGTCATGCATCACACGATATGGATAATAGAAACATTATCAAAGAGAAGCATTATATATATAAGTATGATAAGTGTATATATATATATGGTGACACTTCAGAGATTCGGGTTGATTCTTATATGTCATTAAAATAATGTTGACTTATTGTGATGTTTCAGTTATGCCTTAAATACTCAGTACATTATTCGTACTGCCGTCCTTTAGTTGGGGACGCTGCATTCATACCTGCAGGTATAGATAAACAGTTTGACGAGCCCTCATAGTAGACGAGACTAGCATTCAGCGAAGGATCGGTAAGACTCCACCTCATTTAGAGTGCAGCCGAGTCTCTGAGTAATCGTGTCAGAGTTTTGCTATAGACTATGGGTAGGCCGGTACCCTAATCCATTTGATCTCGCATAATCTTAGAGGATTTGTAGACATAAGTTCATTCAGTACAGTATGTCAGAGGTCTTGACGACCCATTAGTATTTGTGTCTTAAAATTGATAGTTTATTGATACAGTGTTCGCCCACTTACAGTTGTACATTATGAGTTGTGGAAATGTTGGTGCATGATAGTTACAAAAGAATAAGTTCAGCCAACTCGACCTATGTATGTTCTAGTTTAGGTCGGATGATCATGAGTTACAAAGTGGTTTGCTCGGTCCAGCTCGGTACCGGGTGCCAACCACGCCTCCCCAGGTTTGGGGCATGACAGGAATGCAGGTACATCCTCTAATCAAGCTCCCATCTAACACAACAACATCAATAGCCAACATTTTTACGCAAGTTGCAGAAGTGTAGTATGAGTACAACCGAGTCCATGTACTCAGTAAGTAACAAACCTAACTTAGGTTGATAGTAGTGACGAGCTACATCAAATGTCGGGTCCAACACCAATAGCCAACAATAGTTAATAACAACGTAAAGCATGTAATAAAAGGAGTAACTAAAGGATAAATTGCTCAGCTTTTCATAGTTTTTTCTGAAAATAGGTCAGCTTTTCAAGTGTATTAGGGAAAACTTAATCCAAAATCGTTGAAAAAATGAGTAAGTTTAAAAACTGTGAGGTTTTTCTAAAATCCTTTCAACAATAAATATGATGTTTCATTTTCCTTTCAGATAGCAAGTGTAAAATACCTCTCTATGCGTATATGTCAAGATGTGTGAGAAGTCATGAATGACGTGATACTATACAGCATGAAGAAAAATGCATCTCTATGCGTTTATGTCAAATGTGCATGCCAAATGCGATGCAAATCAGTGATAAAGACCAAATGCATACTATCAGAGTATCAATTCACTCAGTCCTCCCAGTCACTCAACCCTCCCAATTACTCGACACTCAGCACTTGAACTCCGTAGGTACTTGTGCTCACTGGGGGTGTGTACAGACTCCGGAGGGGCTCTTTCAGCCTAAGTGCTATAATCGGCACGGACAACTCACATGCTATAGTATCAATATCATAATCCGCACGGGAAACTCACGTGTTATACTATCAATATCAGAAACCGCACGAACAACTCACGTGCTATAGTATCAATATCCTCACAATCAGGCCATCAGCCTCACTCAGTCATCAATCTCTCTAGTGTCTCGAGCTCTCAATGACATGAAAAATCAGCCCAAAAATAATGATGTGATGTATCAATAAATGGTAACAGAGAATCAGATATGATATGCATATGAATGTGTATGACTAAGTATGTAATGCAATGAAAGCAGTAGCTCAACAGTAAAAATGACCTCGGTGGGTCTCAACAAAATAAGCATGTAGCCTACACATGGTTTCTAACATGGATCACATCTCAAGAGCTCAGGTACTTAGAAATTTCATGGTTACAGGTAAGACCAGGTAACTACCCAGTACCACATAATAACATATTATAATTTACACGATGCACGACCACACGCCCGCCACCTAGTATGTGCATCACCTAAACACCAATCACATAACACCTAATTTGGGGTTTCATACCCTCAACACCAAGTTTAGAAGTATTACTTACGTCGAATGTGCCCATCCCAATATCGAGCAAGTGAAGCGATGCACCAAAAATGCCATCCCGCATGTTTCGACCTCCAAACGGCCCGAAACTAACCAAAAATGACTTAAATACATCAAACAATGCAAAAGAACCAATCCCAGTAAAAAACGATCAAATCTTGAATCAAAAGCCCAAAATCGCCCCAATGTCCAACCCGGCCTCACAGCTCGGAACCTAAAAAACTCACAAAATCCTTTAATCCATTCTATCACGAGTCAAACTATACTAGTTTCACTCAAATCGGACACCAAATCGGTGTTCAAAACTAGAAATTTCGATTTATGAAGTTTTTGACCAAAACCCCTAATTTCCTTTTTAAAGTCATCATCAAATTGCTAAAAATAAAGATAGATTCATGAAATGTAATCAAAACTGAGGGTAGAACACTTAGCCCAATCCTTGTGATAAAAAACTACTCAAAAAATCCCTCCATTCCGAAATCCATAACTCAATACGTGATAAAAATGACCAACCCTCGAACTTAAAGCATTCTGCCCAGCTATTTTTGCATTTGCGGATAAAAGGTCGCACCTACGACCTTCGCTTCTGCGGTGAGAACTCCGCTTATACAAAAACATCCTTGTCCAGCAACCCCCGCACATGTAGTATCAAACTTTGCTTCTGTGAAGCCTTTCGCACTTGCGGTTCCTCGCACCCACGCTTATTTCTCCGCTTTTGTGATCTTTATCACCCAACCTCTTCTCGCTTCTGCAACTCCTCTAACGCTTCGGCAACCATCGCACCTGCGCAAACAAGCCGAAGCTGCGATCACATCAAATTTTCCACCAGTAGCTCCACCAAATATGATCCAAACAAATCTGGACCTCGTCTGAAACTCACCCGGGCTCCTTGGTATCACGCCCGAACATGACAACAAGTTTCATACCTACTCGAGGCCTCAAATCATGCATAGCAACATCGAAATGATGATTCCCATCTCAAATCGAACTTAAAGAACTTCAAACTTTCAACTTCCAAAACTAGCGCCGAAACATACCAAATCAACTCGGAATAAACCTAACTTTTGCACACAAGTTCCAAATGACAAAACAAAGCTATTCTAATTCCCGGAATCATAATCTCAATCCAATAACAAATATTCTACTTATGATCAAACTTATGAACTTTCCAAACCTTCAAATTTCTAATTTCGCCAATTTCTGCAGAAACCTTCTAGAAACTTCCAAAAGAAAATCCGAGCATATGCCCGAGTCCAAAATCACCACCCAGACCTATCGGAAACATCAAAATCCGTTCTGGGGTCAAATTCACAATAAGTAAAACTTGGTCAACTCTTCCAACTTAAATCTTCAACAATGAAACTCATTCTTCCAAGTCAATTTCGAATAACCTGAAAACCAAAACCGACGATTCAGATAAGCCATAATACATCATACAGAGCTACTCATGCTCGCAAATACCAAGCAAAGTGCAAACGCTCAAAACGACTAGTATGGTCATTACAATTAGTGATTCCCTAATTAATGAATCTTTTAAACCATATAGGAAAATAAATATATGAGATTTTAAAACATGCCATAACTGTAAATTAATTTACTTTTTTTGGAATAAATCAAGAAATAATGACAGCAACATAAGAACCAGAAAATGGATGAAAATCAATAACAACAACCAATAATTAAGGCCAAGCACAATGAAAATGGAGAATAGTGTGAACACAATATTAACCACTAGCACTCGGAGATACAACCCTATCACACTAGCCTCAATCGTTTCCTAACATAAAACCCTAATGTGCCACCTCCACACCTTCTAATCAAGGTCCATGTCCACGGAAATCTGATGTCGCGCCATATTTCTGTTTGATTACCTCACCCAAATACTTCTTAGGCCACCCTCTGCCTCTTCTTGTACCCGCCAAAACCAACTGCTCACACCTCATAACCGGGACATCCAGGCTTCTCCTCCGTACATACCCGAACCATCTAAGCCTCGATTCCCACATCTTGGCATCCATAAGAGCCACACCCACCTTCTCCTAAATATATTCATTTCGAATCTTATCCATCCTAGTGTACCTGCACATCCACCTCATCATCCTCATTTCAGCAAATTTCATCTTCTGGGTATGTGAGTTCTTGACTGACCAACACTTTGCCCCATACAATATGGCCGGTCTAACCACCACTCTATAAAGTTTACCTTTGAGTATCAGTGACACATTGCTGTCACACAACACTCCATATGCTAATATACATTTAATCCACCCCCCCCCCTTTACGGTGTGTGACATCCTTGCGATCTCCCCATCCTTCCGAATAACCATACTTGAAATTATCTCTCTTGGGGATGACATGTGATTCAAGCCTCACTTCCATGTCTGATTCCATTGACTCCGCGGTGAACTTGCATTCCAGGTATTCCTTCTTAGTCCTGCTCAACTTGAACACTTAGACTCAAGGGCCAGTATCCAAACCTTCATCCTCTCATTGACATCGGCTCGCGTCTCATGTATCAGCACTATGTCATCAGAAAATGACATACACCAAGGTACCTCCCCGCGTGTTTCGGTGTTTCCATCACCAAGGTACATAAGAACGGGGTGCGCGCAGATCCTTTGTGTAACCCCATAATAATTGGGAAATTTTCCGAATCGCCCCCACTGTCCTAACCGGAGTCTTAGGTCCATCATACATGTCCCTAATCGCTCTTGTGTTGGCAACCGACACACCTTGAGCCTCCATTTATCTCCAAATAAACTCTCTAGGGACCTTGACAAATTCTTTTTCCAGGTCAATAAACACCATATGTAGGTCCTTCTTCCTATTCCTGTACTGTTCCACCAACTTCCTAGTATGGTGGATAGCTCCCGTAGCCAATTGCACGGGCATGAACTCGAACTGGTTGTCAGATATAACCTTCCTCCTCACCCTCGATTCTACCACCCTCTCCCAAACATTCATGGTATGACTTAGACACTTGATACCCCTATAGTTGTTACAACTCTAGATATCATTCTTGTACAACGGCACCACCGTGCTCCACCTTCACTCGTCCAACATCCTCTTCATCCTGAAAAGCTACTTTATTTCTCATAAGTACTTTTCAAAAAAAGTATTTTTGGAGAAAAGCTACTTTTCCTGCTTCTACTCAGTAACATTTTTTTCTTTTCAAAACTTGGCCAAACATTTCATCTTTGAAAAAAAACTTACAAAAAAAAAGTGCTTTCGGCCTTGAAGAAGACGGGCGAAACATGCTACTATTAATTTGATATCTCTCATGACTTATGCCATTTAATGATTCGCAAGATAGATAAAAAGGGCCCGAGGGAGTATTTTACTGTCGATGTATGGCGATAGGCTACTCGTTCACAAGGTTTATATGGAAGAATATGACGGGAAATTTATAATGGGGAGAAAATACAACTAGATTTTTGCAAGCATATAACACGGCTAGACCATGCTATTGTTATTTAATCATGGGAAGAGCCTACTTTATGCTAAAGGGAGACACCCTTTCGTTCGAAGTTTACACTTTTAGTTACGATCAAAATTTTATTGTATATACATAAATATTACATGTTGTGTAACACCTCGTACATTTGGATTTGGTGTGGATATGTTAAATTGGTATTATTTTGATATATTAGACATATAAAGTCCTATCAGGATGAGTATGGGTGAAAATAGTTGTTTCAAAATCAAGATGGAAAGTGAGGTGCGTAAGATTCGAAAAAATCGACTAAGTTTGCAAAGGGTCATTCTACCAGGAGGTTTACTGAAAATTTTGTAAGGTATTTGGGAAAACTCAAAGCGAGAAAGCTGTAGGCTTTTGCAATATCTTTCCAACGATATATTGTGGAACCCAAACAGATATCTGTGCAAAAAGTGATGACAAAACAGTGTGCAATATGAGCGCCCCGAGCGCGGCCGCGCACATGTAGCAGTGTTCCTGCCATTTTGCGCAATCAGGACTACAGGTGCACGGGGGCGCACTTGGGGAATCATTTTTAAAGCCCTATTTCATCCCCCACAGCCCCAAAACATAAAAACTTGCTCTAGAAAGGGGAGTTCTCAAAAACCTAACTCCTTAAAGGTCCCTCCACCATCCAAAGTAAGTTCTAATGGTGATTCTATATTTATTTCAGTTCCTAAGCATCTTATTAACATGGGTAAACCCTCCATATCATTAGATATTCGATCGATTTATCATTGTTGAGAGAAAGAACCGTAGAACTCGAACTCAAGGGGATTGAACTTCAAAGAGCTAATGTATTCACCCTCTAATTGATTCTAACATTGGTTTATTAATTATAGACCCTAGTTCATGAGATATAAGTTGATGGGTTTGATAGAAAAGCATGAGCGGTTATAGGTTTTGTGTGTTGATTGTTGATTATTGGTTAAGGGTGTTGTTACCTTATGGGTGATGAAGAATAATGTTTATTATAACCATTTGAGACTTTAGAATGCCTAAGTGACCAAAACATGACTATTGTGGCTAATCTGGAATCCTTTGACTTGTATTGATATAGATTAAAGTTGAAAGGGTTGGCGAATGTTGTATTGTGCTCAAGAGCATGCAGTTAAGGTATGTGAGGCTAGCTTTCTATGTTTGGGAATGTTAATGACTGTCCCTACCCTATATTTCTGTTACCACGTTACCAATTGACTCAAAAATATAGTTAAGCCTAGTTCCTTGAATAGTTGCAGAACATCTATTGACTGGCTTCGTAACTCGTTCATGACTTTCATTCTGAACGTTGTGAAATCAATGTGTAATCAATATACAATTGGGTTTGATGCCCATCCGTCTTAGTCTAGATTACTCAGCATGTCATAACAATTGAAGTTTCAATTTTCATAATCAGTTCATGAATACATGTCTAAGTATAGCTCTATTCAGCATTCAAGTATCATGTAACTCAGTATGGTTCAATATTTTAGCATCAAGTATTTCAGTATGATTCTCAGTTCCTGAATGTTGAACACCTGTATTTGGGCTTGAGGCTGTAGTTTATATGCTTTATGCACATTTGGGCTTGAGAACGTAGTTTATGCTTTATGCATTTTTGGGCCTAAGGCCGTAGTTATGTATATGTATACTTAGGCCTGAGGTCGTAGCATGTGCACATATATATTGGGCCCGATGTCGTAGCTTATTTAGGTAAACAGGTTGTTCGTCATTCAGAAGAGGGAGTATTCATATCCTTACTTCCTTTCAGTTCAATATTCCGTAATTGTTTTAGTTTCAGTTTCAATAGTTATCATTTCAGTTATCAATCATCAATTCTCAGTCATCAGCTTAGTTTTCAGTTTCAGTATTTATAATTCTTTCTTTCAATTGCTTTACATATCAGTGCAATTCAAATGTACAGGTTGACGATTAAGAGCGCTAGGATTCTCGTACCAGCTATTTGGTGATCCCCAGTTCTTTCGGGGCATTATCATTACCTTACAGTCTCCAGTATTTTTAGACAGTTAGTGCTTTCAGTACTTCATTAGAGGCTTCATAGAGTAGAGTAATAGTTAGACAGAGTCGCAGGCTTTTCATATTAAGCTAAGTTGGCTACAAATATTTTTCAGAATTGTATTAGTATTTCCGCACTTTGATTTATATTATCTATAAATTTAGTATATCATCATGTGTTAATTTATCTTTCGCACTTCATATGTTATGATATCACATGTTGATTCAGCCAGCCAGATGGTTTTCTCATTCACATGTAGTCAAGCACCGAGTGCCGTGTTACGTCCTGCCCCAGGTTCGGGGCGTGACAAAGCTTGGTATCAGAGCACTAGGTTCAAGAGTCCTAGGGAGTCTATGAAGCTGTGTCTAGCTGAGTTTTCTTTATATGTGTGTGCCGGCCACTCATATAGATGGTTAACTACCAAGACATCTAGGATTGTCTCATTTCTTTCTACTCTAGATCGTGCCATGAAACTTAGAGAAATAGGTAATCTTCTCTTACTATCGAATTCCATGTGTATCGAATGCCAAGCGACATGCAACAAAAGTCTAAGGTTCTAGAAAGGATGATTTTCCTATTGTTGTATTGATATGGGGTACATATGGTTAACAAATGAGATTTGAGAGGAGGTTGAGAGTAGGATGCAATGGATAGTAGTACATATCAGAGAATAACCTTAATAGAAAGTATGAAAGCAGTTATTACATTTTATGGTAATCAGTTTACCGTAGTTACCAGTTATCTAGTCTTTCAGTTAACAAGTTTATGGTTACTCAGTATGCCAGTTATCAATTATTCAGTAACTAGATCTCTAATTTTGAGTGTATCAAAATTTTTGGTGACTTATGAGTATACAATGATGCATATGGGTTCTCAAAGAAAATATAAGTAACAGTGGTTATAGTGAAATCTTCGCATATTCTAGCGCTAGATTTAGACCAAGAATCACCAGATGGTGCAGTAAGTGATTTATCAGATGACGGTATACTCTGAAGAATAAGTATGTGTATGGTAATCGTATGTGTTTGACCTCAGATAACAATTTCTTTTAATTCTTGGAAATGGAGACACATGTGGGATGATGATAGTTCATATGTAAGACCCTAACATTGGACACTATAGTTTTGTCAGAAAAGAGCCTAAAGGTAAAATACCTAGGAGTCAGAAAGGTTTGTTATTACCAAAGATGTGATCTCGTACAACTCATGTATATGACTAAGAAGACACGATGTACAAAATGAGGACCAAGAGCAGCCGATATTGAATTTTAGGGAAAGGTTTTAAGTCGGAAATAATTTTGAAGTGTATAGAAAATTTGGGGTTATATATTCCAATTTCGTTTAAGACAGATGAACTTTCTCTAAGTGTGATCCATGTACATAGTTCAAAAAAGAGATAGTAAATGACCTCACAATAGGGTCGGATGATGAGGGAAGTTAGGAATAAGCTTATGATTCACGTTAGTTATTAAAAGCAGGAGAAGAAAATATGATGCTAGAAGGTGGTTAGTAAAAATGATAGTAAGCAGTGAATAGTTACAACAAAGTAGCAATTTCAGCAGAGCTAGTAGAGGTACAATTTGATTTACTTAGCCAGGTTAACTCAAGTGAGTAGAGTGATCACCAAGATTAGTTATTGATGATAAAGTGATTGCAGAAAAGCTATAAAATCATGCCTATTTATGTGTTATGATGGTAATGTCATTGCACGGGACTCTGAAATATAGAGTACATGTCAAAGACTTAGTTCACAATATTACTATAAGTGTTTTCAGGAAGTGCTTAAGAAGATAAAGTGTGGGAAGTATAACTCATGATTGAGGTAGATAAAAGAACTCCGGTGATAGAAGTTCACCAGCCAATATAGGAGTTTGACTTCAGACTCCGAAGATGACGGAGTTGTTGTCTAGAAAAAGACTTGTTCCCCCTTAGTAGCCGAAGATAAGGAGAAACAGTTTGATGACCCCTACTTGTTGCGGTAAAAAGAGAGGATTCACAAGCATAAAATGATTGCTTTTGAATAAGGGGGAGATGATAGTACTTTGAGGTACCACGAAAAATTGTGTGTTCCAGACATAGATGGACTTAAAGAGGGAAGGTCATCTTAGAATCCCATAATTCCATGTATTCTTACCATCCAGGTTCCCCAAATATGCATCATGACCAAGGAGATTTATTGGTTAAACGACATGAAAAAGAGCGGCACAGACTTTGTGGCAAATTGTCCGAATTGTCAGCAAGTCAAAATCGAGTAGAAAAAATCCTAGTGTTTTATCACAGAATACACATATTTTGAGTGGAGATCGTAAATATGAAATTTATAATAGGATTATTTTTCTCATTTTGAAAGCATGATTTGATTGGACGATTGTAAATCAACTTACCAAGTCAGCACACTTCTTGCCAGTAAAAACTACAGATTTAGTAGAAGATTATACCAAGTTGTACATTCAAGAAATTGTCTGATTGCATGGGACTCCGTTGTTTGTCATTTCAGACTATGGAACTCAATTTAAGATGAACTATTAGAATTTCTTTCAGAAATGATTAGGCATAAGTTTTTCAAATATTCGTGCCAGTTTAATATTCATATATCCATATTAGTTCAGTATTAATGTATCCATGGCAGACCAATATTCAGTCAATGCAGTAGTCATTCAGTTCAGTATCTCAAGAGTTCTGTAATCATGTATTAATTAAGTTTAGTATGCAAGTATTAATGCAAGTTCATGTTTCGACCAGACCCGTTTAAGGTCCAGAGTTAGTAGAAGTTATAGTCAGGACAATCATTCGAGGATGAATGATCCCAAGTGGGAGATAATGTGACACCCCGTACATTTGGATTAGGTGTGGATATGTTAAATGGGTACTAATTTGATATCTTAGACATATAAAGTCCTATCAGGAATAATATTGGTGAAAATAGTTGTTTCAAAATCAAGATGGAAAGTGAGGTCCATAAGATTCGACAAAATTGAATAAGTTTGCAAAGGGTCAGTCTAAGGAGGTTTAGTGAAACTTTTTTAGGCATTTGGGGAAACTCGAAACATGAAAGTTGTAGGCCTTTGAAATAGCTTTCCAACGATATATTGTGGAACCCAAACATATCTCTGTGAAAAAGGTTATGCACGTTTTACATAACAGTGTGCAAGATGCGCGCCCCGAGTGCGCCCGCGCACATGTGGCAGTGTTCCTTCCATTTTGCGTGGTTAGGTGCGCGATCAGGCCTACAGGTGCGTGGGGGCACACTTGGGGAATCATTTTTAAATCCCTATTTCATCCCCCACAACCCCAAAACATAAACACTTTCTCTAGAAAAGGGGAGCTCTCAAAAACCTAACTCCTTAAAGATTCCTCCACCATCCAAGGTAAGTTCTAACGGTGATTCTAAGTTTATTTCAATTCCCCAAAATATTATTAACATGGGTAAACCCTCCATATCATTAGATATTCGATCGATTTATCATTTTTGAGAGAAGGAACTCTCGAACTCGAAATCAAGGGGATTGAACTTCAAAGAGGTAATGTATTCACCCTCTAATTGATTTTAACATTGGTTTAATAATTATAAACCCTAGTCCATGAGATATGAGTTGATGAGTTTGATAGAAAAGCATGAGCTGTTATAGGTTTGGTGTGTTGATTGTTGATTATTGGTTAAGGTTGTTGTTCACCATACGGGTGATGAAGAATAATGTTAATTATAACCATTTCAGACTTTAGAATTTATCTAGGAGCAACAAAATAGGTTATTGGGTGTAGAAACACCATTAATAAGGGCTATGAAGCTTTATGCCACCAAGTGTTTGATAAAATGCCTAAGTGACCAAAACATGACTATTGTGGCTAATTTGGAATCCCTTTGACTTGTATTGATATATATTAAAGTTGAGATGGTTGGCGAATGTTGTATTATGATCAAGAGCAGTAAGTTAAGGCATGTGAGGCTAACTCTCTATGTTTGGGAATGTTAATGATTCTCCCTAGACTATGTTTCTTTTACCATATTACCAATTGCCTCAGAAATATAGTTAAGCCTAGTTCCTTGAATAGTTGCAGAACTTTTATTCTCTAACTGCGTAACTCGTTCATGATTTTCATTCTGAACGATGTGAATTCAGTGTGTAATCAATATAAACTTGGGTTGATGCCCATGAGTCTCAGTCTATATTACTCAGGATGTCATAAACAGTTGAAGTTTAAATTTTCATAATCAGTTCATGAATACATGTCTCAGTCTAGCTCTATTCAGCATTCAAGTATCATGTAACTCAGTATGGTTCAGTATTTTAGCCTCATGTATTTCAGTATGATTCTCAGTTCCTGAATGTTGAACACCTGTATTTGGGCCTGAGGCCGTAGTTTATATGCTTTATGCATGTTTGGGTATGAGGACATAGTTTATGCTTTATACATGTTTGGGCCTGAGGCCGTAGTTATGTATACGTATACTTGGACCTGAGGTTGTAGCTTGTGCACATATACATTGGGCCTGAGGTCGTAGCTTATTCAAATAAACAGGTTGTTCATCGTTCAGAAGAGGGAGTATTCATATCCTTACTTCCTTTCAATTCAATTATTATTTATAATTTCAGTACTCAGTTATCAGTTAACAACTATTAGTTATCATTTTAGTTTCAGTTTAAATAGTTATCATTTTAGTTATCAATTATTAATTCTTAGTCATCAGCTTAGTTTTAGTTTCAGTATTTATAATTCTTTCTTTCAGTTGCTTTACATACCAGTGCAATTCAAATGTACTGAAGTCCTTTTTTGCCCAGGGACTGCATCTCACGATGCATGTAATGATTTACAGGTTGACGATTCAGAATATTCAGTATTTTTCGACAGTCAGTGTTTTCAGTCCTTCATTAGAGGCTTCATAAACTAGAGTAATAGTTAGACAGAGTCGCAAGCTTTTCATATTAAGCTATGTATGCTACAAATATGTTTCAGAATTGTATTAGTATTTTCGTACTTTGTTTTATATCATCCAGACTTTTAGTATCTCAGCATGTGTTACTTTAGCTTTCGCACTCCATATGTTATGATATCACATGTTGATTCAGCCAGCTAGTTGGTTCGCTCGGTCACATGTAGTTAGGCACCGAATGCCGTATTACGTCCAGGCCCAGGTTCGGGGCGTGACATGTTAATTCCCCTTATTTTCTTTGTATGTTTGCTTTTTTATATTTTGACACCCCTATTACTCCCTATTACTGGCTCTGGAACTGATCATGGGGAGAACTAATTGTATTACATAATGCAACTTTCTGAACAAAGCAAGGATGCCCCAGATTTCCCCTTGAAGTCATTGAAATTCCTCCCTGATCTCATCCCATATATATAAGGATTTATAATGTAAATGTAAAGAGAAATTTTGATTAAATTAATCACTTTATAAACTAAAAGGGAAGTTTAGATCTGTGTAATTTTACTTCAATTTCAGTAGCAAAGTTATCTTTTCATCATTTGATGCGTACACTTGTTCCTTCCATGTCTTTAAGTTTTCTTAACTAAACAATAGCCCTAAACATTAAAAAGGCTGCAAAATAAATACGAACAGGGAACGAAAGCTTCAAATTAATGTGGGAATATAGTAAAAGAGGTTTGAAAGAATAAAAGTCTATAATAAATCTTTCTTTAGATTGTAAACTGTCAAATGCAATATGAATATGCAAATGTGAGAATTCACTTAAAACAATCAAGATAATAAATGGAAATTCAGACTACATTACCACTTTACACCTTACATACTGAAGCTAATTTCCAGAAAAAATCCTTATCTTGTACATCCTATACAAATCAATTCATTCTGATTAACCTAGTCTAAAGCATTCATAATTTAAATAAATAAGCTATTTATTATTTTGTTATTCCGATATCTTCCCCATTAAATTTGGTATGTAATTGTTATTCTTGTCTTTCCAAGCATTCTATCCTCGCGATCAATTCAAGAAATGAACGGTTGCTACTGGAAAATGTGATTACCTCAAAGTTTTCATATTTCCTCCCCAAAGAAGGCTCAAGATTCAGCTGTAACTTGTACATCACAAGAGATTTTGTGGACTTGTGATTGGTCAGTCAAAGCTAGAGAAAGACCTGAGAGGAAGAGGAATAATAGAGGGTCAGAAGTAGAGTGGGATATTATTCCAAACACTCAATGAATATAACAAACAAACAATTCATTGTTACTTAATTACCTACCAATAAACCTCCTGAATAATTTTGATCGCGTTTTCAAGGATTAATATGATCGACACGTAGTGGGTCGAAGCTCAAGGCTACCATCGGAAGAAAGGAAGACAAGGAAATTGATGTAGCCTTCCAGGTAAATCAAACATTGCATAGTTTATTACAGCAACAAAACCAGAAAACATGCGCACAAGGAAAAATACAAGTCAATGGATATAATCCATTAGACTCCATGTGTTTGTGTGAATTTTATAAAGGAAAAAAGGGCACACATACTAATGATGAGAACCAAAACGTAAACAAAGAGGGAAGAACTTACAAACATGGTGACTCATTGATTCAATGTTGAAGAATGCACAAAGAGGATTCATAAGGAATTGCATTCCATCGTCATTATAATCATCGTTATTGTCATGATATCATTCTTATTGATATTCTTTTCTGTAACAACTCAGCCGGTCGTTTCGAGAGTTTTGCCCGGTTTTTCCCATTTCTGTTTCGTTCTTGTATGGTTCAGCTTGCGTTGGGTTGATTGGTTCGGGTTAGGAATGGTTGTGATGAGAAACGAGACACTTAGTTTCTTAGTTTGGTGTTAGTTGAAAAAGTCAACCGAAAGTTAACTCATAGGTAAATGATCTTGGAATGTGGTTTTTGTGGCTCAGATAGCTTCTTTAGTTGATTTGGGACTTAGGAGTGTGTCCGGAATGCCATTCGGAGGTCCGGAGTATAATTAGGCTTGAATTGGTGAAATTGGATTTTTGCCGATTTCTGGTCGGCAATGAAAAATTAGCTACCAGGGTCGGAATGGAATTTCGAAAGTTGGAACATGCTCGTAGGGTCATTTGGAATATATGTGCAAATTTTCAGGTGATTCGAACGTGGTTTGGGCGGTTTCAGCATCGTTGGCGAATTTCGGAAGTTTAGAAACCCTTACGCTTGAATTTGGGATTCGATTTGGTGTTTTGATGTTATTTGTAGTGTTCGGACGGTTCGACTATGTTGGTATATTGTTATATGACTTCTTGGTAACTTTGGTTGAGGCCCCGAGGGGCTCGGGATTTTATTTCGGGTGATTTTGGAAGGTTGGAAGTTGGAAATTGCATCAAATGGCTGCTGGTGCAGGCCTTCTGGTGTGGCCGCACCTGCGGACAGGGAGCAGCATGTTCGAAGGCGCAAGTGTGGAAGACCTTGTGCAGAAGAGGAATTTGGAACCTTGCCTAGGAGCACATGTGCGGAAGTTGGATTGCACCTCAAGGCCCGTAGGTGCGTGTAGAGGACTGTAGATGCGGAAATTTGGCTTACCTGAGAATCCGCACCTCCTAGATATTTTCCGCAGGTGCGGCACCGCAAGTGCGGGTAGGGGGGTCGCATGTGCGAGATTGATGGGAATAACCTATATAAGGTTGCCTTCGCGAAATCTCACTCATTTCTTCACCATCTTTGACGGATTTTTGGAGCTTAGAGTTGGGATTTCAAGAGGGGATAAAGTGTATTAAGTAAGGCAAGCTACATGGACCTTGTATCTTGTGTTTATAAAGATTATTCTATTGTTTAATCATGTTTTAGTGGGGAAATTTGGAAGATTAGGACTTGGAATTTTGAAGTGTAAATTGGGGATTTGAGGGGCCATTAGGGGTCCGATTTTGATACATTTGGTATGTATCGACTCGTGAGAGCGTAAGGATTTTTATTTTGTGATTTTTATCGGAATCCGAGATGTGGGCTCAAGGGTCGGGTTTGTCCAATTTCGGGTTTGTTGACGTAAATTAGTTATTTTCGAGTGGGCTTTGTTCCTTATGCATATTTTGATGATATGAATTGGCTTTGAATAGATTCGGGGCGTGTTGAGGTTGAGTCGAGGGGCAAAGGCATCGCAGTGTAGTTTTTCATCCGGTTTAAGGTAAGTAACGAACGCAAATCTAGACCTGAGGGTATGAAACCCCGCTATTTCCTATTATTTTAATGAATGAGGTGACACACATGCTAGGTGACAGGCGTATGGGCGTGCACCGAAAGGGATTGTGGCTTGGTCCGTCCCGTAGCGGCTGCTAAGTCGCGTATTTGATTTGGAATTATGTGATATTCCGTATTTTAGAGATTTATACTATGTTTTGGGTTGTACGCCATGCTTGGGGCCTTGTGCCGACCTGTTTGGACACCTCAAGGGTGTTTTACTACTATTATCACACTATTTTGATAGAAAATATAATCTCAGTCATCATTTATACTTGTTCATTGTGTATTAATATTTATCACCCTGTTTTCAAACAAATGAAAGATATTTTGGGCTGAGTCCCATTGATTGTGGTGAGTTGCCCGAGTGGCTTGTGAGGGTGTTTACTGTGAGGACGAGAGTTAGATGTTGAGGATAGTGATGGATCGGGCTGCAGGCCGCAGCGTTATATACATATATGTACATATATATTGGATCGGGTTGTACGTCATATATATTGGATCAGGCTGCACGCCACATCAAGAGATAAATTGCATAAGGCTGCATGCCGCAGCGGTACATATATTGGATCGGGTTGCACATTGCAGCTGTATTTATATTGGATCAGGCTACATGCCTAAGCCATATAGCGCTTGGGCTATAGAAGCCCCTCCGGAGTATGTACACCCCCAGTGAGCACAGTCGACTATTTATTGGTTGGGTTGCACACCGCAATGTTTTATGTATATATATATATATATATATATATATATATATAGGTCGGGTTGCACGCCGCATCGGTTATTATATGGAACCTATTGAGCGTGAGTGCTGATTGACGAGTGACTTAGGGGCTTTGCCCGAGAGGCTTTATGTTGTGAGTGACATTGTGCCCGAGGGGCTTACTTGCTATGAAACTACTGTTTTCAATCTTCTTTACATTTTTTCCTCTAAGCTATAGATGTTAAACTAATGTTTTATATGAGATTTGGAAAGGGAAAACTGGAGTTTCTAAGGAATTTTTTAGAACATAGATTCTTGACATGATTTACTGATTCCTGCTGATATACTGTAATATGATTTTACATGATTTTAAAAGCTCGTCACTGCACTCAAGTCCTTATTTATATTTGTTACTTACTTAGGTTGTGTACTCACGTTACTCCCTGCACTTTGTGTGCAGATCCAGGTGCCTAGATCGAGTGAGATTTTATTATCCTCAGTGGATCTTGTCGGAGACTGCGAGGTAGCTGCACAGCGTTCGCAGCTCCACCTTTCCCCTTCTCATTTTGTCTTTACATTTCTAGACTTGATGTATTAAGGAAACACCGTGTTAGATTCTGTGTTCCATTAGATGCTCATGACTATTGACTCCGGGTTTTGGGGTTATTATTTAGATGTTTTCATTAATTTTCTAAAATTATGAAATATTAAACGTGGAAGATCTTTGATATAACGCGTTATTGATTTAAATGGAAAGTTCCTAGTATTATGTTCAGTAAATTGACTAGTCTAGTACCACGATAGGCGCCATCACATTTTGTGTAGATTTGGGGTCGTGACAAGTTGATATTAGAGCCTAGGTTACATAGGACTCACTGGTCATGAGTAGGTTCAGTAGAGTCTTGCAGATCGGTACGGAGACATTTGTACTTGTCTTCAAGAGGTTGCAGAACCCTTAGGAAAATATCACATTCTTGAATTCTTGTCGTGCGAATCTATTGATTCTAGCAACTAAACTTCTATTGTTTCATTCTCTCATAGATGGTGAGGAGACGCGCTACAGGTCAGGGTGATCAGCCACGAGTGGGACCCATGAGGGGTCGATGCCATGATCGATGATGTGGTGGAGGTAGAGGTGCAACCCGCGCAGCTGCCGGGGAGATACCTATAGATCCGCCTATTGTCCCAGATCAGGTCCTAGCCACAGATGCTCCAGTGGGACCAGCTCAGGCACCAACTATGCCTATTGTAATTTCGGGTCTCTAGGAGACCTTAGCTCTGATTCTGACTGTATGCACTAGCCTTGAGGCAATCACTATTCCTACTTCAACTGCTACTTATAATGCCATGGGAGGCACTCAGACTCCAGCTGCCCGTACACCTGAGCAGGTTATTCAGGAGCTTCAGACCCAGAGGCAGTTCTAGCTCAGCCGGTTGCACCAGCCCAGGATTTTGGTTCTAGCTATGGGTGACGACGAGCAGTGCAGGTCTGAGAGATTTGAGAGGCTTTGGCCTCCGACTTCCAATGGTGATAAGGGAGAGGATGCCCAGGGTTTCTTAGACAAGTGTCAGATGATACTTCGAACGACAGGGATATGTGAGACCAGTGGGGTCTCGTTTACTACCTTCCAGTTCTCATGGGCTGCATTTACTTGGTGGGAGGCTTAAGAGAGGCATAGGCCTGTTTGTGCAACGCCCCTTTCTTGGCAGCAATTTTTCACTCTCTTCTTAGAGAAGTATGTTCCACAGTCTCGCAAAGAGGAGCTGCGCAGGCAGTTTGAGTAGCTGTGACAGGGTGAGATAACGGTGTCACAATACGAGATAAGCTTTTCTGAGCTTGCCCGTCATGATATTTGGTTAGTTCCTATAGAGAGAGATAGGAGCAGGAGATTTATGGATGGCCTCTCGTATCAGCTCCGTATTCTTATGACCAGAGAGAAGGTATCGGGTGCTACTTTTGAGCAGGTTATTGATATTACCCGAGAGATTCAGTCGGTTCGTCGCTAGGAGCGAGATGAGAGGTACGGTAAGAGGCATTGGCGGTCTGGTAGTTTCAATGGTGTTCATTCAGAGAGGTAGTTCCAGCACGGCAAGGGTTGTCCATTCAGGAAGGCTCAGTCGGGCCGCTCAGGTTATTGTGGGGGATCCACTGGTCGTGGTCCTCACAGTTCTCATTAGGGGAACCCGTCATTCAGTGCTCTTCTAGCCCAGAGTTTATCTCGAGCATCATCGGTTCATGGATCATCTATACCTGATTCTTCCAGAGGTTATCCAGGTGCTAGGGGTTCCCTTCAGTCCCCGTCTCCAGCACCGGGGAGTTGGTACGAGTGTGGAGAGTTTTGGCATATGAGGATACATCGTCCTTGTTTTCTTGGGGGTCCATCTCAGCAGAGGGTCACCCCTCGACATCAGCTCTAGTTACTTCACCACCCGCCCAGGCAGCTAGAGGTGGGGGTCATGCAGCTAGAGGCCACCGTAGAGGGGGAGGTCGACCCGGCGGAGGTCAGTCCTGTTTTATGCACTTCCCGCTAGACCATATGCTATGGCCTCGGATGCAATGATTACAAGTATTGTTTCAGTTTTTCACCGAGATGGTTCAGTCTTATTTGATCCTGGTTCCATGTATTCCTATCTTTCCTCACATTCTGCCCACTTTCTCGATGTGCTTTGGAGTCTTTAGTCACATTTGTTCATGTGTCAACTCCGAGTGGGCGATACTATTGTTGTGGACCAAGTGTATTGGTCGTGTGTAATATCTATTAGGGGTTTGGAGACCCTATTGGATCTGCTATTGCTTAGCATTGTTGACTTTGATGTGATATTGGGCATGTATTGTTTATCTCCATGTCATGTTGTTCTAGATTGTCACTCTAAGACTGTGACCTTAGAGATGCCAGGATGTCTGGGAGTCGAGTGGAGAGGTTCTATTGATTATGTGCCTAGTAGGGTAATTTCACACCTGAAGGCTTAGCGTATGGTAGAGAATGGATGTCTGTCGTATTTGGCTTTTGTGAGGGATGTCAGTGCTGAGAATCCAACTGTCGATTCTGTTCTTGTAGTCCGTGATTATCAAGACGTGTTTCCTGCTGATTTTCCAGCCATGCCGCCCGACAGGGATATTGATTTTGGCATTGAGCTAGTGTCGGTCGCTCAACCTATTTCTATTGCATCCTACTGTATGGCACCAGGTGGTTGAAGGAATTTAAAGAGAAGCTTCACAAACTCCTATAAAAGGGGTTCATTCGGCCTAGTGTGTCACCTTGGGGTACACCAGTGTGGTTCGTGAAGAAGAGGGATGGTTCCATGAGAATGTGTATTCACTATAGGCAGTTGAACAAGGTTACAGTCAAGAATAAGTATCCTTTGCCTCGCATTGAAGATTTGTTTGACCAGCTTCAGGGAGCTAGGGTATTCTCTAATATTTATTTGAATTCCGGGTACCATCAGCTAAAGATTCGAGATTCAGATGTTTCCAAGACGGCTTTCAGGACCCGTTGTGGCCACTATGAGTTTTTGGTGATGTCTTTTGGACTGATTAATGCCCCCGCAACGTTCATGCATTTGATGAACATCGTATTTCAGCCATATTTGGATTCCTTTGTTATTGTGTTCATTGATGACATCTTGGTGTATTCTCGTAGCCAGGAGGAGCATGCTCAACATTTGAGGGTTGTATTGCAGAGATTGAGGGAGGAGAAGCTTTATGAAAAGTTCTCCAAATGTGAGTTTTTGCTGGGTTCAGTAGATTTCTTGGGACACGTGGTGTCCAGTGATGGCATTCAGGTTGATTCGGAGAAGATAGAGGTGGTGCAGAGTTAGCCCGGACTGTCCTCAGCAACATATATTAGGAGCATCCTTGGTTTGGTAGGATATTACCACCACTTTGTTGATTGGTTATCTTCTATTGCTTCACCCTTGAACAAATTGACTCAGAAAGATGCTTTGACCTCAGCTCCTGTGTTAGTATATCCACAAGATTCAAGTTCCTATACCGTGTATTGTGATGCCTCGAGGATAGGCATTGGTTGTATTTTGATGTATAAGGGTAGGTGATTGCCTATGACTCGCGCCAGTTGAAGACTCATGAGAAGAATTACCCAGTGCATGATCTCAAGCTAGCAACCATTGTTCACGCCTTGAAAATTTGGCATCATTATTTGTATGGGGTTCATTGTGAGGTTTTTACTGATCACCATAGCCTGCAACACTTTTTTAAACTGAAGGATCTGAATTTGCGTCAGAGGAGATGGTTGGAGCTTGTCAAAGACTATGATATCACTATTCTACACCATACGGGAAAGGCCATTAGTAGAGAGTTTGGGCAATCTAGCATATTTCCAGCAGCAGAGAGACCATTAGCACTTGATGTTCAGGGCTTAGCGGCCCAGTTGGTGAGGTTGGATCTATCGGAGCCCTGCCAGATATTGGCTCATGACCGTATCAGAGAGCGCCAGTATGATGACCCGCATTTGCTCGTTCTTTAGGATAGGGTCTGATGCGTGGCTAGAATTCATGATTTTAAGCATTATATACCTTGCATTTTATGTGCTTTAATTATAAAAATACACGTCATGTGTGCCTAATGGAAGTTATTTAATGTGCATACAAGTTGGAAATGGAATCCGAGCGAAATGAGAGCATAAACGTCGGATAATACGTGCAAAAGTTGAAAAGGAGCGATCCGGGACAAGCCTGGCGACAGCCAGGCGTTAGACCCCAAACGCCAG
>ML348994.1:0-35543 GCA_005239505.1 Nicotiana paniculata | reverse complement strand
AGAATTTTGTATTTCTTCCAACTCAATTGATAATACCGTTAAGTCCCCGGCAACGGCGCCAAATTTTGATCACTCTCAACTATGTCTATTAAAAGACTAAGCGGACGTTGCAAATATAATCCGGGGTATTATGCCCAGAGTCGATCCCACAGGGAATTTACGTATCAATTAAGTCGTCAGAATACTAATCTTTTACTTAATAGATTTTCCCAAGACTTTTGAATATCAATTGGTGATGTTTACTAAATCTAATAACAAAATAATAAACTAGCAATTAACTAACAATATAATGTAAACAATGATAAATAAAGTCTAAGGCAATGGTTTCCCCCGTTAGTGAATTCTTTTCTCAGATATTTTTTTATAGTTTAATTAGTCATCTCTATCAATCATGAACGCTCTATCTATCAAAAATATCTCTCAAGTAATTATGATAATTTACTAGACGCACTCTCTAAAGTTACGCTAGCTAGATCGCATTACAGTTCACTTTAGATTGCACCCGAGGTATCGTTATCTCTAACCCAACCTCTAAACCCTCGGTTATGACTTTCGTCTATACTCCGGGAGCGATGTTATTCACACAACTATCTAAATATGCACTCTCTCTCAAGTAGATACATAATAAATAGGAACAGTTAATTGAGGGCCCTTTCAATCAACTACAACAAGAAAGTAGTTGAACAAGTAGAGATTAATCAACCAAAATATATTAATATCACAACAAATTTATCCCCAACGGGTTCTACCAAAACCCTAGATTAAAGAATTTAGCTACTCATGTTCATAAGAATAAAACCCAAAATAAATTGCACAATCAAACTACAAAGTAATGAATAAAGATGTATAAATCAATGTTTTGTCACTTCAATGGTTTTCTCTCCTTGAATCTTTCGAATGCCTTCTGAATCTCTTTAAGTTGTGTTTTTGGGGTCTATTTATATGTTTAGGGAGAACCCTAACCGTGTAGGAGACTTCAATTCCAACCGGGAAACATTTAAACTCGTCAAAACTCGAAATTGACCGAAATTGGGACCTGGCGTTTGGACCCTGGCGCCTGGCTAATGCCAGGCTAGGGCTGGCATTTCAGCCCTAACGCCTGGATAACGCCAGGGTAGGGCTGGCGTTTCAACCCTAACGCCTGGATAACGCCAGGTAGGGTCAGGCTTTTGGGCTCTGGCGCCCGGCTATCGCCCGGGTGTCTCCTCTTCGACCCTTAAGCGTATTTTCGACGTATTTGCACCCATTTAACGCGGTTTCCATCTCCAATTCACCTACACGTGAAATAAACTCCATTAAGCACATAAAAAGTGTATTTTTATCATTAACACACATAAAATGTAAGGTATATTACATGTTAAACTATGAATTCTAGCCTCGCATCACTGGCTTGTTGTTCTTTTTTTTTTTCCTTATTGAGATTTCCAATATGAAATTTTTATCTCCCCGCAGCATGACCCCCTTCTTTTTTTCGTTATTTTCTCCCTATATCTCTATATGTTGTATATATATGTATATATATTTATTTGAACTGCACAAGTTTATTTGGTAGTCTGGTTCTAGCGTTCTCATTACTTCGCCGAGGTTAGGCTAGGCACTTACTCAGTACATGGGGTCGGTTGTACTGATGCTACACCTGCACTTCTTTATGTTGTGCAGATTACGCAGCCCGGAGGACATCATTAGTGGGAGTGTCTTCCATCTCATAATAGAGGCTTCAAGGTATACTCGTTGGCGTTCGTGGGCCTTGGCGTCTCTTCCATCCCTTTGTCTTCGATTCTGTCTTCTTCTTTTTTCCTGTAGTTTTAGAGGCAGACATCTATTTCCTTTCAGACTTGTATCTAGCACTCTTAGACAGTTCGTGAGTTTGTGACTCCAGGTTTTGGAAAATTTTGCGTTGTTGTATTATGATTGTCCTTACTTAGCTCGAGACCGTATTTATTCCGCTGATTAAATTTTGAATTGTTTTAGCTTATTCTGTAAAAATTGAGATTATTATGCTAGTTTAGATATATATGTTGGCTTGTCTAGCAGGTCCAACGTTAGACGCCATCAAGTCCCGATGGTGGGATTTCGGGGCGTGACACGCCTCCTCCCACATTCCCTCAAAAGCTAGCTAAATCATGAAATTCTTTCACAATCTACTTACCTTATTTGTACAATATTATTATCATTTATTCGTTCTTGGTATTACTTAGTACTTGACTGATTTTGGCAAGTATTACCTCTCTGAATCGAATGCAATCGTCCTCAATCTATAAGATTCAGACAAAAATATGTCTGTATACACTCTCAAAAATATTGTATGGGTCCAGTTCACCGAGATTTTTGGCTAATTTTGACCATTTGTCAAACTAGTATTTGTCTGATTACCTATTTTGATTCGGAATAGGCTATACATCTGACTTTCCTTGTTCTTGCTTCAACTTGACTGATCTTCTTTACTTATTTTTGTTTGAATAATTGTTTTCCATGTTTACTCGTTCAATTCCTACTGCTATATAAATCCCACCCTCATTCCCCTTCGAGACCTTCATTATTCACCGGATTCACTAAGAAAAAAAGCTATTGCTCTTATTCTCTCACTCTCTTATTCAATGTTTTGGCTCTTAACCGGCTGGAAGCCAAGACCACCGGAATTCCACTATTTGACCTCTCTCAGTGTGAGCACTGCCCTGGATTCATTTGAAGCCCTTGGGAACTCTGACACACTGAGAAATTTGGGGTTTCTGCTGTTCTCTCCGTGTTACTGATAAGCAAGTGGTTGGCTCTTAATCTCTATCTTATTAGCTCGTTAATTCTGCAAATTGGTGAGTAATCAAACTCTTGCAAATTTATTCTCTTTTATTCGTATTCATGTCATTCAGGACTTTGTGAATCAATAGGATGTTGTTTGCCTCTTCTCATGCTCACATGTGTTCTCATTATCCTATACCCCCTTATTTTATATATGAACTTACTTGGATTCTCTATTTTGGTGCATGCCTATTATATGTGTGCAACTGGAATGATTCCCTTTAAGCTTGCTCTGTTATTTTTACCCTTATTATTTGAATCCTTTCACATGTCTGGCCTTGATTTCTTGTATTGAAACCCTTAGGGGACCATCTCCTGTCCAGAACTTATTTGAGTGAACTCTTTTCCGATGAGTGCGAGTCTGCTGTTATTCTCAATTTGGAACTGAATAACTTAGTCGTCATACTGGTTTAACTTCTGTTTCCCATCCTTTTCTCCAAGGAATTTTGAATTTTCAGAGTTGATCATATAGGATGGAACAACATGTTCTTGGTCATGCGGTGTAAAATACCAAGTTCTGATACTTCAGTCAAACGCTACAGCAAAATGAAGGTTGCTTGTAACAATGAAGGTTTATGGAATGATTACCTTTTATAAGTGAAGCATCTTTTTTTGTTGAAAATGTAAAGAGGTATTCTCATAGAAGCAAGCTCATATTTCATATATTTTATGACTTTATTTCTCAAATGAAAAATATGTTATTGATATTTAATTATTTTTTTAATCTACTTGACTGCATTACTTTCTTTTTTTAAATTCACGCGAAACAAAATGAAACAAGTGTGAAATTGTCTTATGGTGAACTTTTTTGGTAAGTTTATAGTTGTACATATGATGCAACAATCAAAACAAGAAGAAGTGTGAAATTGTCTTATGATGAACATAAATGGTAATCTTGCAATTGTACATATAATGCAACAACGATGTCGGGGCACGGGCGCCACCCTTCTAGTATATAAAATATAATAGTGTATATATTTTTATGCATCATGTTATAAATATTTAATAACTGAAAAATAGAAAAATAAAAAGGATTCTATAGTAGCTCGAGGGAGACGCTAAAATAATAGCATTGAAAGAGATTTAGCTTCATGAAATTCAATGTAAATATATGTTGGCTAATCTAGATGTAAAAATTTGTCGGACTTTGCTCTTATAAATTGTTTATTTGGACTATACATTACTTTACTTGCTACAATTTTGGTACGGGTGAAATCGATTTCGAATTGGCGTTCGTATTCATTGACTTTTATCCAATGGCATGAGTCGATTTTTTGGGGCGATTTGCTAAGTTCTTGTTAAAATCATAGTTTCATTTATTAGATTAGTTTCTTATAATTATATTTATAGTATGTAATTTCTTTTGGCTAGATTTAGGCCGTTCGAAGTCGAAAAATCGAGAGAAAGGCATTCCATTTGATTGATTAAATGAGATTTGAGGTAACTGACTTGTCTAACATTGTGTGAGGAGATCCCCTTAGGATTTGGTACTGTTGTAACAATTTGTGATATGTCTATGCCCTGTACGTTATGTGACGAGTGCGTACACGGTCTAAATGTGGAAATTCCAGTGTTTGCTAAGTAGCTTCCTTTTTGGGCCTTAATTGAGTTATTCTAGTACATGTAGTCATCATTGTTTAAGCAAAGATTAGACCCTTTGACTAAAGCTTATTTTTAAGATGAATACAGGTTATTGATAATCAAGATAATGGGAAAAATGAATAATAGACAATATTACAGAAATAAAAGACCGAAATTGATTGTATTCGAGAATCAGATGCCTTTACAAGATGTATTCCCCTCCCTTATATAGGAGATTCTTATAACGTACGACTGCTGCTGTGGTTACTCATTAATGACTAATTATGACATTAATGAGGCGTTACAAATGATAACGGTAAATAGGGGTTCAGCTACATAACGTTCGAGTAATCAATTGTGGGTCCGTGAATCTGCCCGTAGCTTTGTCTAGATTCATTCTGACCGTGACTCTCTCCCGTTTTGATCAAATTGAATTTTCCGTGGCTGATAAGTTCGTGGGTTTACTTAACCGTGCCTCTTTGTATCGTACCTCTTCAAAGAGTTATTTCCAGCTGTCGTGTTTTCCCGTGTCCACGTAACTGCTGAGTTGTCAAAAGCTGGCTTACGTGAGAAACTCTTTTTTACCAATAAAGATAGTCCCTCCACTTACCATATATTTAATGATTAATATTTGGTAAGTGGATATACATTTATGGCGGGAATATTTTACCGCCGCTTTTTCTTGAATCATTGTATCCTTCTCTGTACCATAGGCATCGTTTGTCACTTCCATTTAATGTTCATACCACGTGTCCTTTTCAGATTGGTTATGCATTTACTCAGCACCTTTTAGGGCTTTTTGCGGCTGTGCCAGTTTTGAAGTGACATCTTCAATTATGACTTTTCATCATTATTTTCCTTTTTCATCATGTTTGACGGTTGTCTTTCAGTATAAATACATGTTTAACTATTCTTTGCTTCCACGAAACACTTTTCTACTTCTGTTTTCTGTAAAAAAAAAAATTCTTTGCCTTTGTAAACATGTCTTCTTCAAACCAACCTCAAAAAGTAATAGATATTGAAAGCTTAGCGTCATCTTCTGCTCCGACTAGGAGTAAGAGGGGTGGTAAGACTTAGATGTCTAGGATCCACTCACTACAGGAAATCAGACTTTTAGTGGCGACAACAGTCGCTCCAAAAGCCCACAAAGTCGCTACTAAAGACATACAGTAGCGACCTTAAGGTTGCTGCAAGTACAACAGTTACTGAATGTTTTTTGTGACGACTCATTGGGGTCGCCACAAAAAGACACATTTTGTAGCGACTATAGTCGCTACAAATAGTTAATAAATATGCCACAAAAAAGAGTTTCACTGAACAAATTGTAGGAAGGTCGACACTGTATGACTATAATTATTAGCGACTTCAGTCGCCACTAAAACCTTTATGGTTACAGTAGCAATGCTTGCCGTTACAATAGCTTGAGATTCAGTGGCAACATTGATCACCATAAATACTAATTTCTTTTGCGGCAAGGTGCTGTCACCACTAAAAACCTATTTTTTCAACAACTACAATGGCCAAATTTTAATACATTTCAATCAAATTGCTACCAATATTTAAAGAATCTAGAATTATTCAACAACCAATAAAAACATATCTCTAGTCAAATATTATAAATACTTCCACAAATACAAAATTAGTTAAATACATACTACATAATATTCATTGTTCATTATCATTGTATGCATATACATACGACAAAAAATAAAAAGTAAAATATTAAGTGTCTTCATAATCCTCCTTGGTTAACGCTTCTTGTGTTTGTTTAAGAATCCTGTCCCTGCTATTAAGAAAAAATAACACATGATTACTTTGACAATATCATAATTTAATGTTAGTAGCAGCCTGGTCTAGTGCTCTAAATTTTGCACCTATCATAAAACTTCAACTTCATAAGAAAAAACCAACTAAATCACTTAACAGTAAAATATGTGTTGACATCTTCTACCCATATAATTCTAGTAAATGTTATTCATACATCATTAACCTAATTTATTGAATTTCACTGCATAGGTAAACCTCAGCTCCTGAATGTTTATGGAAGCAGCAATGTCATTCTAGATGTTTCCACTGTCCAAACTTTTGTATTTTGATTGTCCCAAAATTGTCTATACTTCACTAAAAGGGAAGCTTCAGAAGTTAATCAATACTTATCGTTTTTTTAAACGATAAATTTACTTAAAGAGTGCTTCCGAACTTAACTTTTTATACTTAAGATGTTCAAATTCTTCAAAGAAATAAATTTATTTACACTTTTGTTGTTGTTGTTGTTGTCTTGGACTCATTTTCATATAAATATATTAAGACTTGAAACTTTCACTTTGGTAATCATATCTAAATAATGGGACACTCAAAACCCAAGTATTAAATGTTTGGACTTCCAACTCTCAACGAGTCATTAGAAGTATTAGTTTCAAGAATTCATGTTTTCTAAGAACTATATAGTACTGTTTGAACTCTATTTCTCTCTTAGGTTTTATATATAACAATAGCAACTACTCAAGCCTTTTTTCCAAACTTTAAATTCTCTATTTCAAGTTTAAAGTTGAAGGAATGGACCAGATGGTAAAACAAACACATAATATCTATGGGCAAACGGTCCGACTAGCATACATTTTTGGACTATGGGTTTGTACACCATATCCCTTTTAATTGGTGTGCATTTGTATAAAGTGATAAAACTTTCACTCGAACAAAACTATAAATAAGTGGGGGAAAAAGTAGAAAGTGAATTGGAATAGAACATTTTATTAAAACAACATAAGAAGTGAAAAGATGTAGGAATTCCAACCAACCTGACCACTGAAGAAAGGCCCAGCACCAATTTGATAGTGGCGATATGAAGAGCAGATGTTGTTGCTGGAACGACAAGTGTAGGCACACATTCTAATACAACAGAAAAACAACCTACTTCCTGCAATGCCATGGCAATTTCCACAACCTGCAAAATACATAAAACAATATAAATGCATGCCTTAATCGTATGAGTGGTATACTCAATCAGTTTTTAATAGGTATACCTTGACTACACTATTAACGTTTCTGCCTTAAGGCCTAAATCCGCCAAGTACACTGATTGCATGTGGTGTTAATCCCACATGACCCATTACACCAATCCCGGCTTCAACAATAGCTTTAGCTGCTGTAATTCTTGATGGCGCCCCACCTTCCAACTTAATTGTGTCCATCCCTCCTTCCTTTAGAATTCTTACAGTTGTATCTACTGCCTGCTCACAATACAACATTACCGACCCATTCAGATTTTATTGAAACTTTACAATAAAATACCACCCTCGCCCCAATATAGGGAGGCAACATTTAATTGATTGTCGTATGTGCAAGTCACAATCATCATAATACAAATGCTGGTTCAACTAGCAACGTCTCCAAAGGTTTGAAAATCGCAGATTAGCAATAGCTTCAAAAGTTTATTTTCAAATGTTTTGTTGAAATATGGTCTCTTGAGTTAGACAAATCATTCACTTATGGCATAGGAATAACTTACAATTTCTTCTTTGTGCATACAATCTGCTTTAACTTTTAGCAATATATTCAAAAAAGCAACAGAAAATTGGTAACAACAGCTGTAACAAAGAATCAATATTTCACGAAACATCAACATTAGGTCAATTCAATTAGAAATGGTGAATAATCGAACCAGGAAATTTTCGTATTCAAAGGTTAGCAATTTCACTTCCTCAAGAAGCAATTGAAACAAAAATCTATGTACAACAATAACTAAATTACACTAAGAATAATTAGCATAACATGTCATGACATAAGAAAAATGAATGAACCATAACGCAAAAGAGAAATGTAAACCAAAATAGATATAAATCAAAATGACAGTTCTCATAAAAAATTGAGCTACAAAAAACCACTTGATAAGCATTAGAATCAGAAGTGCCAAAGATTTGTTTTTGGCTTCTCATTCATTCATTGAATGTCCGTCAAACAAATAGCAACTAGATCATCACAGAAATAAGAAAGAAACTGAACCAACGGAACTATACCACAAATCTAAAGGGCATAAAATCAATACAAGTATCAACTCTGGAACAATTTTGAGCTAGAAAGATCATTCGTGAGCACCAAAAGAACTGCATTCACTCTCCGCTCTCTTTATTCTTTATCCAATTTTTTACCACTCCCTATAAGTAACAACATAACATCACATGACTCAAGAAAAAGCATTATATTATAACACAAATAACAAAGGCATAATAAAGTCCAAACAAAATTTCAATTCTTGAACAATAAATGATCAACTGATCAGAACTAGATTCATAAGGACCAACATAACTCTCTTTTCTTCTCATTTTCTCTATTTTGTATCCAATATGTCATCTTACCAAATAATTAACAATGTAACATCACACAACACAAGAGAAGGCATTATGCTCTAACGCAAATGACAAAGGCGTGATAAACCTCAATCAAAACATCAATTATTTATCCATCGCTAAAAACAAAACTTCAATTCGTCGACAAAATTGATTAATAAAAAGGAACTCTCGTTTCTCCTCATTTTCATTATACTTTATCAAATATGTCACCATTCCAAACAAACAACCATAACTTAACAGCATGAACATGAATGCATAAAACTCAGTCGCAGAGACAACTCATACGAAAATAAGCAACAACTGATTATCTATTGGATTTAACTAATAAACATTGTCAGTGCAAATTTCTATATTGTACCATATCATATTTGCTAAGAATAATTACACAATCATCTATAATTACAGGTCAATTTAGGGACCAGCAGCCAAACTATAGTGGAACGCATATAAAAACTATAGTTCGTTTGAAGTGTATTCAGATGTTAAGTTTCAGATGTTATTCAGATGTTATAAGTTTCAAATGTTATTCTGATGTTATAAGATCCATTCAGGGTCTCTCACTTTCATATCTGTAATTAAATTCCCATTAATCCTATCATCACTTGCTACAACAATATCATAGTTACCCCATAGCAAGCTAAGGTCCTTGTTTATGATTGTGAATTTCCTTTAACTCGGTCCACATGCTCCACCTAGCTTCTACAGTATGTAAATTATAACGCATCGAACAGAGAGAGTCATATTTAAAGCAAATATATGTACTATTCCATAAATAATTTAAGGAGTCACACAGACTGTTGCGACATAAAAGTTGAGATGTAACTGGTAAGGGGACATAATTGAATGAACCTACGAACCTCATATAATAATTCAAACTAAATAGAATGCCGGCATGTAAAACGCCTCTCAAGAAGAAGATTTCAACTTACCCAAGAAAAGAGATAGCTGAGATTCTGTCAAGACCGAGAATCAAAAATAACAACATCAAATACGCTTCAAATGATTCTTTCTGTGTGATTTTTTTGGTATTCCTGTAGATTATCAAATGACTCAGAGAAATTCGAGATGAAATCTGAGAATACAAAAGTAAAATTTCTGAAAAAATAATTATCCCTAACTGCATGTTGAAACTTTTGACTTACGGAATCGTTATACCAAAATACCCAAATATAAATATATCTTATATAAATATTTATGGGGTTTTTGTTAGACATGGATAGTAACATGTAAGAAGGAAAGGTGAAATCGAATAGGAACAGAATCGTTTTTTTTATTCAAGTCATATTTGGGATTTGAACGGAGGAACTTCACGAAATCGATATTAAAATGGAGGCCTTTTAGAAGACCAAAATCTTGCATTTCTCAAGTGGGGTTTTGAAAAAATCAATCATTTTATTTATTTCTGATAAATTTTTTGAATTTTATTACATTCCTTGTGTAGATGGTATGAAAGGAAACTAAGGAATTGAGCTGAAGTTTTGTGCTTTATGCTGTTTTAGAATTTTATATATGATAAAACAGCATTTATATGGAGCATAGTTAACCTTACTTCATCACAAAAAAAAAAAAAACAACAAAGAACGAAAGTGAAGGACAGTTGATTTTAGTGGTGAACTGGAAATTTGGTTTCCCAAAAAAAAATGAAAAATTAGGGATTTGAACATACCTGAGATTCATATTTTGATTTGAGAGATTTTTATTTGGGTGAAATTTTAGATGAGGAGACGCCAATTTTACATAGAGTTTGTACTTGTGGGCTTTTGTTCCAGAAAAGGTAAAGAGGACATTTTAATTTTTATTTTCTATTTTTTAAAAGTGAAAATTTAGGGTACAGGAGCGACCCAGCCGCTGCAAGAGAGTTTTAGGCGGCGACTTTTCCAAAGTCGCCACAAAAAGTTTGGAGCCAAAATTCTATTCTGAGCGGGACTAAAAATTTCGGCCATGTTAGAGGAGCTGCTAAAACAGTATCCTTCTGCAGCGACTTCTAAAGTCGATGCTAATAATATAGCTACTGTAGCAACCTGTAGGGTTGCAGCTATATGTTGCCACTAATAATTCAATTTCTTATAGTGACTCCTTCGAGGGCTCTTCTTCTTTTCAAATAGTTCCTTATCCTTCCACTAGATCTTCAGTTACTCCGAGATTTAGGGTTTCGGGGTCCTCGTCTAGAGGTAGAGGCGAACGCCTTCGTGAACCTGGGGTCGATGAAATTTTCCCTGCTGAGTTTGTTTTAGCTAGG
The DNA here is from genome assembly GCA_005239505.1 of Nicotiana paniculata. Lineage (NCBI taxonomy): Eukaryota > Viridiplantae > Streptophyta > Magnoliopsida > Solanales > Solanaceae > Nicotiana > Nicotiana paniculata. Next base: position 24,578 of record ML348994.1, on the reverse strand, counting down.
GATAGTCAAGTTCTTGTAGATCAATCTTCTTCTCTTGATAGTGTAGAATGATATCCAACCCTTATAACTGAGGATCAGATTTCCCTTGTTCGAAGGGAGTGCTTCTGGAAATCTGACTTTCCTGTCTATATTCTGAATATTAATCAAAGAATAACGTCTTACAAGACGGGATATTCTTTTTTTTATACTTATCCTTTCACTTTAGGGTTTAGACCCCCGATTGACCCAGTTATAATTGAGTTTTGCCGTTTTTTCAATATATGCTTAGGACAAGTTGGCCCGCTTGTGTGGCGAGTTGTCGCATGCCTTAGGAGTTTGGCTTCTTTAGCCTTGGTTCCTTTTACCTTCAACCATCTTATTCACCTCTACTCTCCTACCTTATTTCGTGAAGGGGTTTTTACTCTGACTGTTAGAAGCAAAAGAGTGTTAGTAACCCCTGGAGACGATAAGGATAGGGGTTGGTACCTTCGTTATGTCATTGTACCCACTGCTGGTTTAGTGGGTGAAGAAAATCTTTCCTTCCCTGAGAAGTGGAATCGCACACGTGAGTATGCTTTAGCTCATATTTACTTTTTCTTGTTTTGACAATCATGAATACTGTCGAGAATGTCTCTGATATTCGTGATTGGGTAGAAAAACGGTTATCTGTTGCTCCTTGTGAAGAAAGATCTTGGAAGTACCTCCCTGGGAGGTACGGTTGGCAAGTAAAGACCCACGGTAAGTGAAGCTTTTTTTCTTGCTTCTTTACTTACTCGAGTCTTTTTTCTTCTGTCGTTTAACATTTTCCCTTTTTAATAGGATTCTCTGCTCGTGGGATGTCTGCTTCCTCTATCCCGAAGATGTCCTTAGCTCAAGCCCAGGAAATTGTCATTGGTTCATCTTCCTCGAAGAGGAAGAATAGTGAATCTCGTTCCATGGATGAAGAGGAAGAGGGTGCTTTAGTGCACAGGCCACGGAGAAGGCGAACGGTTTTAGATGACGAGCCTGCTACCTCAACCTTGCCTTCCGTGTCTGCGATCGAGCCCCCTGTCTTTGATTATGTTCCACATTCCCCTATTTACGGTGGTATTGATCTCGCTCCTGATGACGTCCCTTTGGCTGCTGTCTTTCCTACTTCTTTGAGAGAAGAAGTTTCATCTATTCCTTTGGCTATCTCAAATTTTGCTGCTGCTCTGCCTGTAACTTCTTCAACTCTTCAACTTTTCGTGCCTACTCCTTTGCCCGTGGCTTCTCCAGCTCCTCAAACTTTTGTGCGTGTTATTGTTCCATCTATGCCTGCTTCTATGCCTTCCGTTAGGGAAGTAGGGTCTTCCAGCAGGGAGATGCGGCAGGTGGTAATAGAGGTTCCAACTGAGGGAAACCTTTTCAAGAAGACGGGTGAGCCTGAAGTGTGGCTCAAGCCTTTAATAGGTCCCGCTAAGAAAGCAAATATAGCTAGCCACGGTGCTCTTACATGGGTAAATATAAGAATCTTATACGGCTAAGTATAAGTTAATACTTAGTTTTAGCCGTTTTTAATATATAAATATTAGTTCGAATTTTGTTGAGTTTCTGTTTCACTCTTTAAGTCTTTTGCATGCTTTATTTTTCGAGGTTTTAGTTTTACCTTCGAGTTTTGCATGTGGAATGCTTTAGAATACTCGTACCTTTTTTATAATAGGCACGGTGTCATATTAAATGTGTGCCTTTTTGTAATAGGCGTAGTTTATGGAAGAGGACCCTTTATAATTGACATGAAGAAGACGTCTCAACTTCATGATAATGCAATAGAGTGGTAGGAATTTCACACATGTTTAAGAATGTTTCCAAGGAAAGTTTTTTGTTTTCACTTCCATGACATTTTACATATGTTTGGTTATCGTCTAAAACTCACGCTTGCAACTGTTTTTGTTTAACAGATTTAGTATACTCTTGTATTTCGTAACTGCTTTTTATAGGTAACAGTTTTTCGATATTAATACAAGGAAATAACTGTTTTTCACTAGTAACAGTTCTGCAACTGTTTAGTAACAGTTTTTATAAAGATTGGGGGTTTTACCCGCAACTGTTTAGTAACAGTTTTTATAAAGATTGGGGTTTTTACCCGTAACTGTTTAGTAACTGTTTTTATAAAGATTGGGGTTTTTACCGTAATTTTTTAGTAACAATTTTCTAATAAATACGAGGGAAATATTTTCTTATTCGTAACTGTTTTTATTTGATAATAGTTTCTTGAACAAATACAAGGGTTTAGATCTTTCATCCATAACTGTTTTATTCGAGAGAAGTTTTTTTGAATGAGTATATTGATGATGATCTTTTTCCCCTAACTGTTTTTGTTACAACAGTTTTTAATAAGTATAAAGATGTACATTTCTTTCTCGTGACTAAAATTTTCCTTTCAACCTGAATATGTTCGAAGGTTTTTGCTTTTTGCATCAGGCTTTGTATTTGGATTGCTCTTTTGATTTCTTTCGATTCTGCTCGTGTCACTTGTATTCATTGGGTAGATGGGTCTTTAGCTCGAGATTTTGACATTCTGATAGCCTTCTTTGCTTCGTATTAACCTTTCATACTGTATAGTCCCCCAAGTGTTTGAGCTTTTGAAGAATGAAATCTCAAGCACTTGATTATTCCTTTCCTTGTGGTCCTTTTCCTGAAAAGGAAAAACATTCCGGACTCGAAGGTATATAGTTTTTTAGATGATGACTGCTTAACCCCTTTTAAAGCATCCATCAGAAAGTGTAACCCTAGACCGGGAATTGTGTTATTTCCTCGCGCCTTTGCAGGTCTAATATCATCATCTGGTGATTGGTTAGCTTTGTGTCTATCATCTAAAAAAGTTAGTAAAATTTTTAAATGCTCAAAATAAAATCGAATGTGTGATACCTGACGGGGGCTATTCTTTTCTTTTTAGAAGTAATACTTCTTTAGATGGATGGCATTCCAGATTGTTGGTAGAACTATGCCGTCCATAGCTTCTAACTCATAGGCGCATTTTCCAGCTATCCCTCGGATTCTGTAAGGTCCTTCCCAGTTTGGATTTAGCTTTCTTGCACCTGCTTCTTTTGTTGATTGAAATACTTTTTTGAGGACTAAGTCCCCAATTTTAAAGTACCTGAGATGAGCTTTACGGTTGTAATAACGCTCTATGATTTGTTTTTGAGCTTCCATTTGTATCAATGTTGCTTCTCTCGTGGTTCGAGCAGGTCCAGGTTGATCCTTAGTTCATCGTCGTTTTCACCTTCCGTGGTTGTTGAGAACCTTATGCTTGGCTCGCCAATCTCCATAGGTATTAAGGCTTCTGAGCCATAAACAAGTGCGAACGGAGTTTCTCCCGTGGCTATTTTTGAAGTTGTTCTGTATGATCATAGTACCACTGATAATTCATCAGGACAGTTTCGTTTGGCTTTATCCAGCCGCTTCTTTAAATTGTTGATGATGAATTTATTATTTGACTTAGCTTGACCGTTAGCCACAGGGTGGTACGGCGTTGAAATTATCAGCTTGATTTGCCAACTTTCGAAGAATTCCGTGATTTGTGAGCCTATGAATTATGGGCCATTATCACACACGATTTCCTTTGGTATTCCAAAGCGGCATATTATGTTTCGCCATAACAAGCTTTTAACTTCCTTTTCTCGCACTTGTTTGAACGCTTCTGCCTCTACCCATTTTGTAAAATAGTCAGTTAGTACGAGTAAAAATCGTACCTGTCTTTTAGCTGTGGGTAAAGGTCCTACTATATCCATTCCCCATTTCATGAAAGGCCGTGGGGATATTATTGGATGTAATAATTCCGCGGGTCGATGCATGGTATTGGCAAACCTTTGGCATCTGTCACATTTGGATACGAAATTCTCAGCTTCTTCTTCCACCTTAGGCCAATAGTATCCGACTCTGATTAGTGTTTTCACTAAGGATCTCGCCCCTGAGTGATTTCCACAGTGTCCTTCGTGGACTTCTTTCATCAAAAATTCCGTTTGGTTAGGTCCAAGGAATTTATCTAGGGGTCCTCCAAACATCTTGGGATAAAGTAAGTTGCGAATAAGGCAGTACTGTGCAGCTTTGCGGCATAGTGCTTGAGCCGCTTTCCTATCTTTAGGTACGGTTCCATTCTGCTAAAAATTAAGAATTTCGTTTCTCCAGTCCCAGGTTAGGTTGTTGAAAGTTACCTCATTCATGTCCTGGTCTATTATTGAATGAAATAATTGAATGACAATTGTATTGTCTTTGTTCGTTACTTCCGTGACTGCTGCGAGGTTAGCTAATGCATCTGCCTCTGCATTTTCCTCTCTAGGTATTTGCACTACCTTCCATGTTTTGAATTGTCTCATGAGCTCTCGTGTTGTTTCAAGATATTGTTGCATTTTAGTTTCTCCAGCTATGTAAGTCCCCTGTATTTGATTTACTACCTATTGGGAGTCGCTGTTAATCACAATTTTCTCGATTGAGAGCTCCGTGCAAGTTCAACCCCTGCAATAACAGCTTCGTACTCTGCTTCATTGTTAGTGATATGATAACACTTTATAGCTTGTCGTGTGTTTTGACCCGTGGGTGATATCAAGACTATGCCTAAGCCAGCGCCTTTTAAATTTGAAGAACCATCAGTGAACAAGGTCCACAGGCCTGGATTAACACCGTTAAAGATTTGTAACTCTTTTTCTACTTCAGATACAATGCCATTACTAAAGTCAGCAACAAAATCAGCTAGTATTTGAGACTTAATTGCAGTCCTAGGCTGATAAATTATCTCATGCTCACTTAGTTCTNGTGTAAATAGAGAGCTCCGTGCAAGTTCAACCCCTGCAATAACAGCTTCGTACTCTGCTTCATTGTTAGTGATATGATAACACTTTATAGCTTGTCGTGTGTTTTGACCCGTGGGTGATATCAAGACTATGCCTAAGCCAGCGCCTTTTAAATTTGAAGAACCATCAGTGAACAAGGTCCACAGGCCTGGATTAACACCGTTAAAGATTTGTAACTCTTTTTCTACTTCAGATACAATGCCATTACTAAAGTCAGCAACAAAATCAGCTAGTATTTGAGACTTAATTGCAGTCCTAGGCTGATAAATTATCTCATGCTCACTTAGTTCTATGGCCCACTTGGCTAATCTTTCTGACAATTCTTGTTTATGCAGAGTATTTCTTAAAATATATGAGGTCACAACAGTGATTGGGTGGCATAAAATAGGGTCGTAAGTTTCTAGATGCCATTATTAAAGCTAAAGCTAACTTTTCCAGATGCGGATATCTAGTCTCAGCATCTAGCAAAGTTTTACTTACATAATAGATAGGTGATTGTTTACCTTTTTCTTCTCTAAGACATCCAGGTAGATGTACAACCTTTCCACTTCTTTTGTCTTTGAAAGCAGTGGTGGTTTCGATAGATAAATCTTCAGGTTTTTGAGGGCTTGCTAACATTCTTCAGTCCTTTCGAACTGATTCTGTTTTTTGAGAACTGAGAAGAATTTAAAACTTTTTTCAGAAGATATATAAATAAACCTCCCCAAAGCTGTTATTCTTCCTGTCAGTCTTTGAACCTCCTTTTTATTTGTTAAAACATCAGGTATTTCCTCTATGGATTTAATTTGAGCGAGATTTACCTCTATTCCTCTGTTTGATACAAGGAAACTCAAAAAAAATTTGATTGCACTCCAAAAGCACATTTCTCTGGATTCAACTTCATATTATACCTGCGTAAAATATCAAAAGCAGTAGATAGGTTCTGGAAATGGTCTAGTGCTTGTATTGATTTTACCAACATGTCATCGATGTACACCTCCATCATTTTTCCCAGATGTTCTTGGAACATCTTGGTCACTAGCCTTTGATAGGTGGCTCCAGCATTTTTTAGGCCAAAAGGCATGACTTTATAACAATAAGTTCCCCTATTCGTGATAAATGAGGTTTTTTCCTCGTCTAAAGGATCCATTTTAATCTGATTATAACCAGAATATGCATCTAGAAAGCTTAATAGTTCATGACCTGCGATAGCATCAATCATTTGGTCTATATGAGTCAAGGGGAATGAATCCTAGGGGCATGCTTTGTTTAAATCAGTATAATCTACGCATACTCTCCACTTGCCATTCTTTTTAGGTAGTACCACGGTGTTTGCCAACCAGTTAGGGTACGTTACCTCTCGTATCGAACCAAACTTCAAGAGTTTATGTACCTCTTCATCGATCACTTGGTTCTTGAATGGTCCTTGCTTTCTTTTCTTCTGCGTAACAGGTACGAAGAATAGATCTTCATTTAATTTATGAGTCATCACTTGTGGTGGGATGCCTGTCATATCTGAGTGGGACCACGCAAAACAGTCTGCATTAGCCTTTAGATAATCAATTAACTTACCTCTTCGTTTGGGGCTTAGCCTCCTGCCTATACACACTTTCTCCTCAGGTTTTTGTTCAGATAACGGAACAGCTTCGAGCTCCTCCGTAGTTGTTTTGATGTGCTCATCTTCCTCCGGTTCATGAATGATGTCCGATCTGGAATCCGCATCTGTGTGGTATAGTATACCTTCCGCGGTAACTTGACTCTTCTTCTCGTAAGTATTTTCTTTTGTGCCTGTTTTAGCAATAATATCTTCCGTACCTATTTGGGCAGTAATTTTTTCCATGTCTGTTTGGGCGGTGTTACCAGTTTGGGAGATTTCCTTATCTCGTAATTATTCCACCTCTATTTTCTTGTTGTAGTGTACCACAGAATTTATATTTTTTGCGGTCTTCTGATCTCCTTTGATTCGTTGAATCCCCCATTTAGAGGGAAATTTAATTACCTGATGCAACGTGGAGGGTATTGATTTCATGTCATGGATGCATGGCCTTCCAATGATCACGTTATAAGCCATGTGAGTATCGATTACCTGGAACCTAGATCTTTTGATCACCCCCTCAGCATAGGTGTTAAGCTCAATTTCTCCTTCTGTTATAACCGTAGAGTTATCAAACCCGGATATGGCTCGTGCTTTTGGGATTACTTGATTCCCCAGTAGCATTTCTTCCACGACTCATAGCAAAATGATATTGACTGCCTGGATCAATCAATACTCTTTTCATGTTAGTGTCATGAATAAGTAGAGATATTACCAGAGCATCGTTGTGCGGAATCATTAATCTGCTGCTATCTACATCATCGAAGGTTATATTGTCTTCTCCACGAGCACGTTTTCCGTGTGTAATTGTGAACTTTGTGGTTGTTTTGCAAATCACTCTGTTTATTTCTTCACCTCCGTGTATTACGTTAACGGTTCATTTTGGAGAAGGAGGCTTTGGGGGCTCCTGCCTGTTCCTCATGTATGCATGTTTACCTTTATCACTAAACAATCTGTTAAATAGCCTTGTTTCAACAAATTTTCTACTTCTCTTTGTAGAAATCTGCAATCCGCAGTTTTATGCCCATGATCGTTGTGAAATTCACACCAGTGATCTGGGTTTCTTCTACTTAGATTTGACCGCATCTCTTTGGGCCATTTGACCTTGTCTCCCATGTTCTTCAATATTGAGAAAAGTTCAGTAGTACTTACGTTAAAGGTATGATCCCCAATTTGAGTACTACCTCTAGGTCGTTCATCTCGATCTTTTCTGGATCTAGACGAGGATGAGATTACATATCTTCCTTGTATTCTATAGTGCGACCTAGTGTTTTCGAACTTGGGGTGGATATCGCGTCTCGAGGGTCCTAAGTAAGGATCGTACCTATTTTTACCTGATCTTCTATCTGATTCAGGACGTCTGGATCTGGAATGATCGTCATCTCTCGGACGAGCAATGATATCTTCTTCTATTCTGAGTTTAGTACTGTACCTGTTATATACATCTTTCCATGTTGTGGCAGGGAATTCTCTTAGATTCTCCTTAAGTCGCCCGGTGGCTTCTAAGCTTTTATCGTTCAAATTGCTTGCAAATGCCATGGCTGCCCAATTATTAGGCACCCTGGGTAATTGCATTCTTTCTCGTTGAAACCTAACTACAAATTCACGGAGTAGTTCCGTGTCTCCTTTTTTTATTTTGAATATTTCTTCCATTCTCTTCTCAACTTTTTGTGCACCAGAGTGTGCTTTTATAAATGAATCTGCAAGCTCAGCAAAAGAGTCAACAGAATTTTCAGGGAGAAGAGAATACCAGGTTAGAGCCCCTTTGGTAAGTGTTTCCCCAAATTTTTTGACAAGGACTGATTCAATCTCTTGTTTCGTTAAGTCATTGACTTTTACCCTAGTTGTGAAAGCAGTCACATGGTCGCGTGGTTCAGTTTTTCCATCATGTTTGGGAACGTCAGGAATTTTAAACTTCTTGGGTATAGGCAAAGGTGTCGCACTTGGCTTCCACGGTTGTTGAGAATATCTATCAACATCGATGCCTTTGATGACAGGTGGTACACCAGGAATTTGTTCAATGCGATCGTTCTGCTCCTTCATCTATTTCTGCATGGTTAACAGTAGATTTTCAAATTCTGAGTTATTAGGTATACCTGGTCTCGTTTCGAGAGATTCATTAGGAGTATCTCCTCTTCCTGAGTTTGCCAACCCAGATTGAGGATTTTCCATGGTGATGGTGTTATTGGGGGGTGGGGGTGGCGGTGTAGGCAACGCTGCTGGTAATCCTCTCGCAAATTCTTGCAAAGCTTGGCTCACATACTTTGCAATCATTTGCTTTACATGATCTTGTTCCTAAGTTTGATCATTATTACCATGGTTGTTATTGGATCTTTTTGGGGATTGTTCCCTCGAACCACGTGGGGTTCTTGAAGTGATAGAACTGGGGTTCCACTTCTTTGCTGGCTGTTGTCGTTGGGGTTTGACATAATTCGAAGGATATCACTTGGAAAGTAAACAAAGATTATCAGATTTCCGGTAACGGAACCAATTTATTTAACTAAAGAATTAGACCCTTTGACTAAAGCTTATTTTTAAGATGAATACAGATTACTGATAATCAAGATAATGGGAAAAATGAATAATAAACAATATGTCACTACCCCAAATCCTAACCGGCCGTGATGGATCCTACCGTGGAACTAGGCTAGCCGACTACTGCATGTTTGCAGTTTCTTTTGGAAATCCCATTCAAGTTTCAGCATTTCATAAAAATATACAAAAAATTACTTAATATAATAGGCCAATATTATACAATATTGCCAACCCCCAAAACCCGGAGCCAACATGTCATGAGCATCTAGAGAAATAAGCCAAAATAAACTATTATAATACAAAAACTTCGAATCAAAGCTAAATACAACAGGAAGGGAAAACAGAGATGTTGCGAACGCTGAACAGCTACCTCTATATCCCGTGATCCGGCTCAGCTGCGAAATAAAGGCTAATGCTCGATATCTGCTCCTGAATCTGCACACAGAGGTGCAGGGAGTAATGTGAGTACGTCAACTCAGTAGTAATGAAAATAAATCAAGTCTAAGTAGCAAGGAAACACATAAATCAATTCCATCACGTTAGAATATACACAGCCTTACTTTCCAATAGTGTAACATAGATATACAAAATCATCTTCATAAAGAGTCCTTTGAGAAATGCACATTTTTAAACAACTTTAAAACGAGGATTTGGTATGCAAATGAATGTAGAAAAATCATAAGTAGCCCCTCGGGCAAAACATGTTTCATAATCAGCCCCTCGGGCATGCCTCACAATCCCTCAGCACCTCACAATCACTCAGCACCTCACAGTCACTCAAGCCTCCCAATCACTCGTCACTCGGCACTCAGTTCGCTCACTAGGGTGTGTACAGACTCTGGAGGGGATCCTTCAACCCAAGCTCTAGTATCACTCAGCACCTCACCATCACTCTTAGCCCTCGGCCACACTCGGTGGAGCCACTCAAAAGGCCCCTCGGGCGAATTAGTAAAACAGGGTACTAGACCAGAAAACATCATTTTAATGCTCATGTAGTGTAAATCAGGCTGAGTTTCAATAAAAACAGTATGCACAATGATGCTGAGTAAAATCATCAACAAATAGTGAGGAAAACAGCAGTAAAATCCCTCAAAGGGTCTAAACAGATTGGCACGAGGCCACAAACACGGCTTATAGCCCAAATATTTCACAAATCTTTAGAACATAATTTGACATAAGGTTCTGAGTACATATGCAACTCATTAGTTGCCGCGGAGAGGACCTAGTCCAATCCAAAAATCAGTACGTGCCACATACTCGTCATCCGACATGTGCGCCATTCCAAAATCAGTGAGAAAATAATGCAGTCCGGGGTTCCATACCCTCAGGACAAGATTTATGACCATTACTTACATCTACCGGGCCACAACACTAGTCCGCTATGCTTTTGCCCCTCAAATTGGCTCCTGATTGCTCCGAATCTAGCCAAAACCAGTTAACATTATCAATATATATCAAAGGAACTCAACCCAATCGAAATTTATCAAATTATACAAGAATCTGGAAATTCGGCCAAACCCGAGGCCCGGCCTCACGTCTCAGAATTCGATATTTTACATCATTAGAAACTTCATCCTCCCACGATTCTATACATACCAAGAACACTAAAATCGGACCATAATTTCCCACTCAAATCCTCAAAAGAAAAATAAATTTTCCATGCACCCTTCTTCCCCAACTTTGGTTTAATTCCAGAAATTTTATGGTTTAATCACTTAGGAATTGACATAAAAACGAGTTATGAAGTTGAAAACCTTACGTCCAAGTGATTCCCTTGATTTCCCTTCAAATCCCTCTCAAATAGCTCTCAACTCGCATGCAACAATGGAGGACAAATATAAGCCAATTCGCACCTCAGGCCTTTTAAACATTCTGCCCAGCTAAAATATTGTCTTCATCGCGAACGCGTCACTAGGACCGCGTTCGCATAGAACAATCCAACATGCCCCTAATTTAACTATACGCGAACGCAACTTCAAGCTTGCGAACGCGAAGCACTGCTACCCCCAGGCCTTCGCGAATGCACCCTCTGACCCGCGAACGCATAGGCCAAAGGCATGGGGTCCTCAAAAGGCTCACAACTCTACGCGAACACCCACACACCCCCGCATTCGCGGTGACCACCCAGCTCTAACACTCCGTGTTCGCACCCCTTCGCCCACGAATGCATTGAAAAACTGGCCCCCTTCCAACAAACACTATATGCGAACGCGAGCCCCCTACCGCGAACGCATAGAGTAAAACACTGCTGCAGAAACACCAGCAAACCAGCCAAGTTCCAAAACAAAAAATTGATCCGTTAACCATCCGAAGTCAATCCCGAGCCCCTCGGGCCCCAACCAAATATACCAACACACCCCATAGCGCTATTACAACTTAGTCGATCCTTCGAAACACCAAAAACAACACGAAAATACCAAATTTACATCAAATTCAAGCATATGAACTTTGAAACTTCCAAATTTCGCCAACTACGCCGAAACCAACTAAAATACCTCCGATTGACCTGAAATTTTGCAGACATATCCAACATGACATTATGAACCTTCTCCAACTTTCGGAATCCCATTCTGACCTCGATAGCCTATTTTCCACTGCCGACCGGAAATCGACAAAAACTAACTTTCGCCAATTCAAGCCTAATTCTTCACCGGACATCGCAAAAATATCCTGAACACACTCCTAAGTCTAAAATCACCCAATGAAGCTAGACGAGCCACAAAATCCGCATTCCGAGGTTATTTTTTAATAAGTCAACTCTCAGTTGACTTTCTCAACTATTGGGCTACTTTAAAAGGCTAAATGCCTAAACTCTCACCATAACCACTCCGGACCCAAACCAACTGATACAACATATCAAAAACAGAATAGCAATATATAAAAAATGTTGAAATAGGGGAAACAGGGTAAATCTCACGGAATGACCTGTTATCCCTGGCGTACCTTTGATCAGTTGAGCGAGAGCCCTTCCACACGAGACTCCTGGATCACTATGGCCGACTTTCATCTCTGTTCGACCAGTCGGTCTCACAGTCAGGCAGGCTTATACCATTACGCTCACGAGCAGAATCTTAGCTTGAGCCTACCTTCTCACACCTCTGTTACTCTTTAGGAGGCATCCGCCCCGGCTGGGTCGTTACACAATATTACAGAAATAACATATCGAAATTGATTGTATTCGAGAATCAGATACCTTTACAAGCTGTATTCCCCTCCCTTATATAGGAGATTCTTATAACGTACGACTGCTGCTATGGTTACTCATTAATGACTAATTATGACATTAATGAGGCGTTACGAAGGATAACGGTAAATAGGGGTTCAGTTACATAACGTTCGAGTAATCAATTATGGGTCCGTGAATTTGCCCGTAGCTTTGTCTAGATTCAATCTGACTGTGTCTCTCTCCCGTTTTGATCAAATTGAATTTCCCGTGGCTGATAAGTTTGTAGGTTTACTGAACCGTGCCTCTTTGTACCGTACCTCTTCAAAGAGTTATTTCCAGCTGTCGTGTTTTCCCGTGTCCGCGTGATTGGCTGAGTTGTCAAAAGTTGGCTTACGTGTGAAACTCTTTTTTTACCAATACAATCATGTTTAGCCTAATTCCACATGTCTACGTGTCTTATCTCTTACATGCAATTTGTGCAACATGCCTAGTTGAATTACCTGCTTTCCTTGATTTCGTATTTATTCTCTAACTGTAGGATTCCTTGCTGCAATTTCATTTTATATATTTATTATGTGTTTTTGTGACTTTCGCTGAGATAATTGTTTGGTTGTGGCAGGCGGTTTTGTCGTGTGGAGTGTTATTGTGGCATAAGATTTCTACCATGTTGAATGTAACTGTGGCACGAGGTTTCTGCCGTGCGGAGTGTTATTGTGGCACGAGGTTTTGTCGTGCAGTGTGTTATTATAGCACGAGGTTTCTACCGCGCAGAGTGTTATTAGAGTAAATATTTTTAATTTTCCCATGTTTCGTTGGCTTAAATGTTTTGAAAAATATTTACCTCGTGAACTCATTTTCGTCCCATGGAGAATTTTTTTTTTAAAGGAAAATATTTTCCCTATCAAGAGAAGGGAAATTTTTTTCCAAAACTCTTCTTCAACCTTCCCCGCCCTGTTTCCCATCCCCCAACCCACACCCAGTAGCGGAGCCAGAAGTTTTATTAAGGAGTGTCAAAATATATAAAAGTAAACATACCAGAAAATTAAGTGGAGTCAATACATAGTATACATACATATAAATTTATTTTTTACCTACGTACACAGTGTATTTTTTTCGCGAAGGGGTAAGGTAGCTCTGCCACTGCTCACACTTATCCCACCCCTACAATACCCACATACCATCCCCCAACCCTAAATAGAAATATTATTGAGAATATGTTTTTTTCATGTTGTAGATAGAGTACTTTCTTTTTTTATTTTAATAAAATGAGTATTTTCTTTTCATGATGTATAAAAAGTATTTTCTTTCCTTTATCTGTCCCTTTTTCTCTTATCTTCCTTCTTTCTTCATTCCTTGCTTTCCTTTTCTTCTTCTTATCCTTCCTGAGCCGAGGATCTATTGGAAACAGCCTTTCTACCTGCATTAGGTAGGGGTAAGGTATGCGTACAGACTACCTTCCCCAGACCCCACCTGTTGGGATCATACTGGTTTGTTATTGTTGTTGTTGTTGTTAACGAAACGAATACTTTTTTTATGTTGTAGAAAGAGTACTTCTTTTTCAACAAAAAAGAGTATTTTCTTTTTAGTTATGTAGCACAAATTTCAATGTTGTTTTTGAGTGAAAAAGTAAAGTCACATTAGTCCCTTTGAGTTTGTGTGAATTTTTAAAAGAATAATTAAATTCTTGAAGAAAATAGAGTTTTGAAAACGTTGGTTTAGACACTGAAATTTTAACAGATCAAGATAAGTCCTAAATTCAAGACAACTCTTGAAATATTAGGAGTCTATTTGGGTTATTTGGTGGCTACTTCACCAAAACCCTAATTCATGCCTATAAATAAGGTGTGATGACCCAAAAGGATCATCTCGTATATTCTATCTAATTCTGTGTTTCGAGGTCGTGAAAACCTCCTTCTATCTCACCTCGATTTGCATGCGCAGCCCGGGTGTGTAGCAGGGAAGCCTTTGTGTGAAAAATTGATAAAAATGAAACTTTGTATTGGAAATTTGAATAAAGTTGACTTAAGTCAACGTTTTTGGTAAACGGACCCGGACCCGCGATTTGATGGTCTCGGAGGGTCCGTAGAAAAATATGGGACTTGGGTGTATGCCCAGAATCGAATTCCGAGGTCCCAAGTCCGAGAAATGAATTTTTAAAGAAAATTGTTTTCTGAAAAATATAAAGGTTTTTGAAAAATAAATTTGAGGCGAAACCTGTGATATCGGGCCCGTATTATGATTCCAAATCTCGGTACAGGTTCGATTTGATTTATATGTTCTATTTGTGAAATTTGGTAAGAAACGAACTTAGTTTGACGTGATTCGGACCTTAAATACAAAACTTAGTGTTTATAGAAGTTTGAAGAATTTTCATGGATTTTTAGTTTAATTCATCGTGTTAGTGTTGTTTTATGTGGTTTGAAACCTCGAGCGAGTCCGTGTTAGGTCATATGACTTGGGTGTGTGGTCGGACGGGGTCCCGGGGGGCCTCGGGTACGTTTAGGATGCTCATCGGGTGTTTTTAGAACTTGGGAGACAGCTGAACCATTGTTGGTTCTGGTGTCTCGCACCTGCAATGAATTTTCCGCAGGTGCGTCGAGGAGTTCGCAGGTGCGGAATTAGCCCAAACCCCCAATCCTCGCAAGTGAGGTTAGTTTTCCGCAGGTGCTGAGCCACAGGTGCGACCCCAGACTTTTTAGGGGGGTTTCGCACCTGCGATGATAGTTCCGCAGGTGAGGAAACGCAGTTGCGGGACCAGGGTCGCAAGTGCGGAATTGCTGGGCAGAAAAGAGGCAGAACCGAGGGTTTATGTTATTTTCACCATTTTTGAATTGCGGAGCTCGGGAGAGGCGATTTTCGGAGGATGTTGCATCTGGGTAATTTGGGTAAGTGATTTCTATCCATTATAGGATTATTTCCATTTTTCCAATCTTAAATCTAACCTTTAATTTCGAAAATTTTGGGTAGAAAATGGGATTAATTTCATAGACCAAATTATTGAGTTTTGATTGGTTTTTGACCTCCGATTTGAGAGATTTTTATATGTTTAGACTCGTGACTGAATGGGTGTCCGGAAAATATAATTTTTACCTGATTCCAAGACGTGGGCCCGGGGAACTTTTTGGGCAATTTTCCTAATTTCGCGTTTTAGCTTCCAATTTATTTGTTAAACTAGTTGCTTGTAGTATTATTTACACGATGCTATTCATTTGAGTAGATTTGGGCCATTGGGAGTCGGATACCCGTGGCAAGAACGTGATTTCAAGTTTGTTTTGAGCGGTTGAGGTAAGCATCTTGCCTAACCTTGTGTGGGGGAACTACCCCCTAGGATTTGAGTCTTCTATGTTGATTGCAGTCCGTGTACGTGAGGTGACGAGCACATGCTCGGACTTATTTGTGAAAAGTTGACCCTTTAGGAATCTTAGATCCTTATATTCGTCGAGTTTAAATTGTCCTTAGCATGATGGAATTTCCTAATTTATGGTGTCATCCTTAATTGCTTAAATGTGAAAGTTCTTATTTTCGGATTTACTCCTAATTGACTTATATGAAGATTTTTATTTCCTTTACTGTCATTCTATGTATTCTTAATTGCTTATCTCAAGTTTGCAATTATCTTCATCTCAACCTATAATTGTTTTGGGTGTTAAATGGATTTATGATTATTATCTGCTGCTTGTCCTTAAGTGGAAATTTTTGAACATTCTTGTAACTTCTCAACCTTAAAAGAAGTTTAGATATTCTATACCTTCGTGACTTTCCCTTATATGAGGTTATCGAATTTGTGTCGATTTCTTGTTGTTCACCCATGTAATTAGGTGCGGCTGTTACGTGCTATTTTCCTTCCTTGTTGAGTGATTTCTTAATATGCCTAGTTCTCCTTATTATGTTTATCTCTCGTGAACTAGTTTTTTCTATCTTGTGATCAAAGGTTATTGAATGGATGTATCGGTTGTATTCCTAACTGTTGTCGCGTTGTTGTTGTTGTTGTTTTTGTTGTGGTGATGCACGAGGTTTCTGCCGTGCGGTTGTTGATATGGGGATTTGCACGAGGATTCTGCCGTGCTTTGTTTATTACTGATATTGCACATGCTGCGTGATAAGGCGGGACATGAGATTGAGTGTTGTGCATGTGGCGTGACAAGGTGGGCTATGGAAGGGATTGTTTGTGATAGTTGTGTTGGCCTGGGGGCATTCCTTGTTGTTGATATTGTGTACTAGAACACTTACCGTGTGAGTTCATTCGTGTGGAAATTTATGAGATGAAAATGAACGTGTTGCCTCTTTTGTTTTCCTGATGTCTATTGGTTGTTGAAATCATGTTAGGACACCTGCACAAGCATACACGTAGTTAAGTACTATTAATGGATTCAGCACTCCTTGTTGTTGTCAAATATCGATACTCTTGTTGTTCTAACCGTATGGGTGGGAATGACCCAATTAGCACGTGAGTCGTCCGTGCAGTTAGTACTCGAATGAGGGCGCAGGTTGCCAGGTTTTAGGGTTCGGATATTGGGACCCGTAAATGATGATTTTTCCGAGGTTCGGAACCTCATGGAGATGACTATGAATTGGATGTAGAAATGGCTGAAGTTGTCGAGTCATTACATGATCGTGTTGTATATTTACATGCAGCATTTGTCTGTGTTCTATTCAGAGTTTGTGTTACTTCGTGGTTTCCGCTGATACTTATTGTTTTCCTTCTTTATCGAATTCACTGTCTTGTTAGCTATATTGTGTAGCCTTTATGTGTACATAATTATTTCCTTGATTCCTAAAATGATACTTGTTCAGTTTTTATTAGACCAGTCAGTGTCTTGACTAGTCCTCGTCACTACTTCACCGAGGTTAGTCTTGATACTTACTGGGCACCGTTGTGGTGTGCTCATACTACTCTTCTGCACATTTTTGTGCAGATTCCAGGCTTTCGCATAGCCGGCCGAGTGATTGATAGTAGCGTGATTGCTGTTGTGGAGACTCAAGGTGAAAACGCTTCAGCATTCGCGGTTTCGGAGTCACCATCTTATCTTTTATTTGCATTGTGGCACTTATTTCTGAACAGTGGTATTTTAGGAGTTTAGTGTATATTCTTAAAATCTTATGACTTGTACTTCCGGGTTTTGGGAATATAAAATGTGTAAAGAATTATTTATTTCAGGAAAGTATTAGATTCTATTTATTATTGTTGTTATCCCTGAATATTAGGCTTACCTAGTCCTTAAGACTAGGTACCATCACGATACCCGACGGAGGGAATTTCGGGTCGTGACAAGTTGGTATCAGTGCCCTAGGTTCATAGGTACTACGAGTCATAAGCTAGTTTAGTAGAGTCTTGCGAATTGGTACGGAGATGTCTGTACTTATCTTCGAGAGGCTACGTGACTATTAGGATAACTTCACTTCCTTCTTTCCTATCGTGCGAGTTCATTGGTCTTGAATTTTGAAATTTATCATTCCATTCTCTCATAGATGGTGAGGACGCGAGCTGCAGATTCTGAGGATGTTACCCCCGGAGCAGATGCCACCAGGGGCAGAGGTAGAGGCAGAGGTCGATGAAGGGCACGTGCCGCAGCTAGAGCACCTGCCAGAGAAGCCGTTGAGGAGCCGTGGACAGTTCCAATTGGGGGACCGGAGGCGCCTGTTGTTACACCCGAACTTCAGGAGACCTTGGCACAGTTCTGGGATGTGATTGGTACCTTAACTCAGGCGAGATTGGTTTCGAGTGCACCAGCTACTTCACAGGGCGGGGGAGGAGCTCAGACTCCCGTCGCCCATACTCCGGAGCAGCGAGATCAGGTTGGTCAGGTTCCAGGTGTCATGGCAGCATAGCCTGGGATCCCAGTTCAGCCCGTGGTTAGGGCAGCAGCATATGAGGAGGACCAACTTAGACTCGAGAGGTATAAGAAGTACCACCCTCCGACCTTCAGTGGATTGGTGACAGATGATGCCCGGGGTTTCCTGGAGGAGTGTCACCGCATTCTTCGTACTATGGGTATTGCTGAGACTAGCGGGGTTGCTTTCGTTACGTTCCAGCTCAGGGGAGCGGCTTATCAGTGGTGGCGGGCATATGAGTTGGGTAGCCTAGCCGAGTCAGCTTCATTTACATGGGGTCTGTTTTCAGATATGTTCTTGAGTGAGTTTGCACCTCAGTCCCTCCGAGATGCATGGTGTGCGGAGTTTGAGCGGCTATGCCAGGGCACTATGTCAGTATCAGAGTATGCCGTCAGGTTCAGTGATTTGGCCAGGCATGCACCTACTTTGGTTGCGACAGTTAGCGAGCGTGTTTTCAGATTCATCGAGGGCCTCAGGCGTGATATTCAGTTTAGCATGGCTCGGGAGTTAGAGACAGATATTTCATTTCAGCAGGTGGTGGGGATTGCTCGCAGAGTTGAGGGCATGCTGGATCGTTAGAGAGACGACATGCGGGACTATGATAGAGATGTTAGACGAGGTCAGGAGAGAGGGGGAAGAGAGGTGAGGAGGCCCCGTGGGCCGGAGAGATTTACTGGTCCTTATTGTGGAGGCAGGGTATGACAAGGTAGAGGTTTTATGGGTCAGCCAGTTTAGTTTGCATTGCCAGCTTTGCATGGGATCTCAGGTACTCATGGGTCTCAGAGTACTCGGGTCTCGCAGCTTTGCACAGCCACGTCAGCAGATAGGTTGTTTTGAGTGTGGAGATATCAGCCACAGGATGAGAGATTGTCCCAGGCTCCGGGCAGATGTGTTACAGCAGGGCACTCAGGCTAGTAGAGGGCGCCCAAGAGGGGGAGGCCCGGCCCGTTGATGTGTTTCGTATAGTAGGTTGGAGGCCGTTGTGCCAGATGTTATAGTACATGTATGTTTTGTTTTGTTACAGAGGGGCACCATTTGTATTTCATTATAGCTCTGCTGGTCGGGACGAGTTCCCTCACTGTTGTTTTGTTTATGAGTAAGATTCATGCTTTGCACTCTACTTTTGTGTTTGCTCCTGTTGGGAGGTTCTATGAGTAGTAGCCCATGTCTATTGTTTTTCTCTATTCAGTATTGAGAGATATGAGACCAGTAGTAAATTCTTGTTGTCCAGTACGGTAAGTTTGATGTGATTCCTGAGTATTTTTGTTTACGAGTTGTGATTTTGATACTCCATTGAGATGTGAGATCAACTAGCTTATGATTTTTATCAGCTGAGATGAATTAGTGGAGGAATTTCAATTGGCATGATATATTTTTGATATGTGATTCAGAGTGGAGGGTGAGGTCCTCGTGATATTTGTGATCCGATATGTTTGGACCGGGCTGGGTACCATAGTGGAAATTTTATCAGGGTGGTATCCTTGTGAATTGTTCATGTGCTTTAGTTCCTTCCTTGTTATGTTGTTGTGTAAGTTAGCATTGATATAGGATTGTTCCTGTCGGGCTTGTTTCATAGTTTCCTTATGTGTTTCTCCTTTCATATTCAATCATTTTCGTTTTGTGCTCCTTGAGTTCTATTTTGCGTGGTGTGTTCCCGGTGGTGTTAGTTGTTTCTTTGTGATTTGGGTGTCAAGGTTATGAAGTCTTCATGTTTCTTGCTTTATTATAAGTGCGATGGAGGTTGGGAATATAGTTCTATCGGATATGAGGCTAATTGCCAATGCTGAGTTGATTTCGGGCAGCCATTGCGATCAAAGTGTTATTATGAGCCTATGTGTGATGTCCATATTGTGTGGTCGTGCCTTATGGGTATAGTCATGAGTTAATGCAGCTGGTTGGGGCTGATGTCGGATGTGGATTTAGAATCGGGTATTTTGAAAATGAGTAGAAGCTCAGAAATTGAGGTATGAGGCTTATCGGTAGTAATAGAAAAACTAAATTGTGGTTGTGGTGGTGTCGTCAGTCTTATGTAGATTGGGGTGATGTGGGATCACACGCGGGTGTGTGTTGGAAATGCGCAATCAATGATTTGATGAGTTCAAAGTAATCTTAGCACGTTCGAGGGAGAACGTTTGTTTAAGAGGGGGAGATTGTGATGACCCAAAAGGGTCATCCCTTATATTCTATCTAATTCTGTGTTCCGGGGTCGTGAAAACCTCTTTCTATCTAACCTCGATTTGCATGCACAGCTCGGGCGTGTAGCCGGAAAGCCTTTATGTGAAAAATTGATAAAAATGAAAATTTGTATTGGAAATTTGAATAAAGTTGACTTCAGTCAATGTTTTAGATAAACGGACCCGCGATTTGACGGTCCTGGAGGGTCCGTAGAAAAATATGGGACTTGGGCGTATGCCCGGAATCAAATTTCGAGGTCCCAATTCCGAGAAATGAATTTTTAAAGAAAATTATTTTTTGAAAAATATAAAGGTTTTTGAAAAAGAAATTTGAGGTGAAACCTGTGATATGGGGCCCGTATTATGATTCCGAATCCCGGTACAGGTTCGATATTATTTATATGTGCTATCTGTGAAATTTGGTAAGAAACGAACTTAGTTTGACGTGATTCAGACCTTAAATGCAAAACTCAGTTTATAGAAGTTTGAAGAATTTTCATGGATTTTTAGTTTAATTCATCGTGTTAGTGTTGTTTTATGTGGTTTGAAACCTCGAGCTAGTCCGTGTTAGGTTATATGACTTGTGTGTGTGGTCGGACGGGGTCCCGGAGGGCCTCAGGTACGTTAGGATGCTCATCGGGTATTTTTAGAACTTGGGAGACAACTGAACCGTTGTTTGTTCTGGTGTCTCGAACCAGCAATGGATTTTCCGTAGGTGCGGACATGCAGGTGCGGCGAGGAGTTCGCAGGAGCGGAATTAGCCCAAAACCCCAATCCTCGCATGTGCGGTTAGTTTTCCGCAGGTGCGGTCCCAGGGTCGCAAGTGCGGAATTGCTGGGCAGAAAAGGGGAAGAACCGAGGGTTTATGTTATTTTCACCATTTTTGAATTGCGGAGCTCGGGAGAGGCGATTTTCGGAGGATTTCGCATCTGGGTAATTTGGGTCAGTGATTTCTATCCATTATAGACCACTTTCCATGTTTCCAATCTTAAATCCAACTTTGAATTTCGAAAATTTTGGGTAGAAAATGGGATTAACTTCATAGACCAAATTATTGAGTTTTGATTGGTTTTTGACCTCCGATTTGAGAGATTTTTATATGTTTAGACTAGTGAGTGAATGGGTGTCCGAAAAATATAATTTTTACCCGATTCCAAGACGTGGGCCCGGGGAACTTTTTGGGTAATTTTTCTAATTTCGCGTTTTAGCTTCGAATTATTTGTTAAACTAGTTGTTTGTAGTATTATTTACATGATGCTATTGATTTGAGTAGATTTGGGCCATTGGGAGTCGGATACCCGTGGCAAGAACGTGATTTCAAATTTGTTTTGAGCGGCTGAGGTAAGCATCTTGCCTAACCTTGTGTGGGGGAACTACCCCCTAGGATTTGAGTCTTCTATGTTGATTGCAGTCCGTGTACGTGAGATGACGAGCGCATGCTCGGACTTATTTGTGGAAAGTTGACCCTTTAGGAATCTTAGATCCTTATATTTGCCGAGTTTAAATTGTCCTTAGCATGATGGAATTTCCTAATTTATGGTGTCATCCTTAATTGCTTAAATGTGAAAGTTCTCATTTTCGGATTTACTCCTAATTGACTTATATGAAGATTTTTATTTCCTTTACTGTCATGCTATGTCTTCTTAATTGCTTATCTCAAGTTTGCAATTATCTTCATCTCAACCTACAATTGTTTTGGGTGTTAAATGGATTTATGATTATTCTCTGCTGCTTGTCCTTAAGTGGAAATTGTTGAATATTCTCGTAACTTCTCAACCTTAAAAGAAGTTTAGATATTCTATACCTTTGTGACTTGCCCTTATATGAAGTTATCGAATTTGTGTCGATTTCTTGTTGTTCACTCGTGTAATTAGGTGCGGCTGTTACGTGCTATTTTTCTTCCTTGTTGAGTGATTTCTTAATATGCCTAGCTCTCCTTATTATGTTTATTTCTCGTGAACTAGTTTTGTCTATCTTGTGATCGAAGGTTATTGAATGGATGTATTGATTGTATTCCTAATTGTTGTCGTGTTGTTGTTGTTGTTGTTGTACTGGTTGCGGTGATGCACGAGGTTTCTGTCGTGCGGTTGTTGATATGGGGATTTGCACGAGGTTTCTGTCGTGCGGTTGTTGATATGGGGATTTGCACGAGGTTTCTGACGTACCGTGTTTATTACTGATATTGTACATGCGGCGTTATAAGGCGGGACATGAGATTGAGTGTTGCGCATGTGGCGTGATAAGGTGGGAACAGGTTTATGCACGTGTAGCGAAACAAGGCAGGCACATACTTTAATATTGCACACGTGGCGTGATAAGGTGGGCTATGGCAGGGATTGTTTGTGATAGTTGTGTTGGCCTGGGGGCATTCCTTGTTGTTGATATTGTGTACTGGAACACTTACCGTGTGAGTTCATTCGTGTGGAAATTTATGATATGAAAATGAACGTGTTGCCTCTTTTGTTTTCCTGATGTCTATTGGTTGTTGAAATCATGTTAGGATACCTGCACAAGCATACATGTAGTTAAGTACTATTAATGGATTCAGGACTCCTTGTTGTCAAATATAGATACTCTTGTTGTGCTTACCGTATGGGTGGGAATGACCTAATTAGCACGTGAGTCATCCGTGCAGTTAGTACTCGAATGAGGGCGCAGATTGCCAGGTGTTAGGGTTTGGATATTGGGACCCGTAAATGATGATTTTTCCGAGGTTCGGAACCTCGTGGATATGACTATGAATTGGATGTATAAATGGCTGAAGTTGTCGAGTCATTACATGCTCGTGTTGTATATTTACATGCCGCGTTTGTCTTTGTTCTATTCAGTCTTTGTGTTACTTTATGGTTTCTGCTGATACTTATTGTTTTCCTTCTTTATCGAATTCACTGTCTTGTTAGCTATATTGTGTAGCCTTTATGTGTACATCATTATTTTTCTGATTCCTACATTGATACTTGTTCAGTTTTTATTAGACCAGTGGGTGTCTTGAACAGTCCTCGTCACTACTTCACCGAGGTTAGTCTTGATACTTACTGGTCACCGTTGTGGTGTGCTCATACTACTCTTCTGCACATTTTTGTGCAGATTCCAGGCTTTCGCGTAGCCGACCGAGTGATTGATAGTAGCTCGATTGCTGTTGTGGAGACTCAAGGTAAAAACGCTTCAGCATTCGCGGTTTCGGAGTCACCATCTTATCTTTTATTTGCATTGTGGCTATTTCTGAATAGTGGTATTTTAGGAGTTTACTATAAATTCTTAAAAGCTTATGACTTGTACTTCCGGGTTTTGGGAATATAAAATGTGTAAAGAATTATTCATTTCAGAAAAGTATTAGATTCTATTTATTATTGTTGTTATCCATGAATATTAGGCTTACCTAGTCCTTAAGACTAGGTGCCATCACGATATCCAACGGAGGGAAATTCGGGTCGTGACATAAGGCTACATATGTCCTTCAGAGGGGTTCTCAGCAATTCCATGAACTCTCGGAATATGCACAAAGAGATCAATTATGAGATCTCCGAAATTCCATGAAACTCTTGGAATGTTCATTAAGCGATCAAAGACATGTCAAATATGTCTTGCTCAAAGTCCTATATTCGAGAAATACATCGCTAAGGCCCTCGAATCAAGTAGAACAAATCGGAGAAAAGAATCAAGGGATAAGCAGAGTTGTAACCCGCAATGTTTATCAATAAAATCTTTATTTATTTATTGTTGCTTGTGATTGTAGTTTTATTTTTCTACAAAAAAATTTATTCCAAACAGTTAGGTATTTAAAGTTTGGGGGAGGGGAGGGGGGGAGGGGAGGAGTACCACAGGAAACATGGCCATTTGAGGGAAGGAGAATAAGGAAAGTAGCATAAAGAATTATTTTTCTAAAAAATATTTTCTACTCTTTAAATGAACATTAAAAAATATTTTCCGAAAAAAAGTTTTTCATTCACCAACCAAACATGAGAAAATAAGTGATAAAACCACTCATTTTTCAGGAAAATATTTTCTAGGAAACATTTTCTATGGAAAATATTTTCCTTCGTACCAAACACACCCTAAGTGTACCATTTCTTAATTTCTCTTATATATATAAATATATAAATATGCTCTCTCTGTTTCAGTTTATGTGAACTCATTTGACTGGACACTTTAAGAAATGAGATAAGACTTTTGAACTTATGGTGTAAAATGAAGCACATATATTTTGTGTGGCTATAAATCATTGCATAAAAATAAATTATTTTCAAATAAGGAAAGAGATCATTCTTTTTTGGCACGGATTAAAAAGGAAATATGGCTAAGGTAAGCAAGTAATTTCTTTTTACTTTTTCTTTTTTCACATAGGAGTTCTACAACTTGCAAAGTTATACATGGTTCAGTAACCCAAAAGGTTTGTTACGATTAGTAAACAATGAATTGTTATACTTATATCGTCGTGTTAAAGCATGTTGTTTTACCTAGCGAAATGTTGTTATTGTTTCCTCCTAGTTCGATTCTCTTCTTCTTGC
>ML348990.1:0-16878 GCA_005239505.1 Nicotiana paniculata | reverse complement strand
CACGCCCCCAAAATAAAGAGCTTTGAATACTAGAAGAAAAGCACCTAGACCTAACAAGATTAAGTGAATACCTAAAATTGTGGTCATTTTATTTCGATCTTTCCAGACATAATAGCTAAAGGGCCTGATACTACCACTTGGATCTGGAACCTACATGCTGATGCTCACGATTTCACGGCGATTACTAGCGATTCTGGCTTCATGCAGGCCTCCAGATACAAAGTATGGAAAGGTGTCTATAACTTCTCCCCCAGGGCCTACCCCCAACCTAGAGTAGCTAGGTGGGGAAGTAAAATTAATCCTTGTTCATACATAGGCTTCTCTGGTACGAAATGGGCCACTTCAAATAGGTTCATTGCTCCGGCCCAGAATACCGCGACATTGCTCCGTCAGGCTTTCGCCTATTGCGGAAAATTCCTGACACGCCTATCTTTGTTTTAGGGAAATCCTCTCCCCGTTCAGGCGGATGCCGCACCTTGCGCTTGTGAATGAGTGTGATATATACCTCTTTGCTCAGCACGTGACTGTGTACCCCGAAAATGGAAGCTGCATATCTTCGCCCGCTCCCAGTTCATGGTGGAATCCATTGAATGCGTTGGTAAAGCACGGGATTACGGCCTCGATACCGTCAAGAATTCTTGACTATNACATGCCCCCCGAAATCAGATTGGCTTTTTTCTTGAGGAAGGTCCATCCGCTTTTGTTTTCGAATAAGACTAAGGCGTGAGCGAGGGTCTCTTTGTGGTGGTCTTTCACCATCTTCCTTTTGATTGGCCTATATCTTTGAATCCGGTCTTTCGCTATTCCCACAGTCCCTTAGTCCCGTACCGGCTGTCGGTCTGCTTGAAAGCCATATCATACCATATGGATTTAGAAAGTCCGATCAAAAAACAATAAAAAAGGACTGGGAAGGCTTGGCGGAACTTGAACTTGAAGCGAGCCTCTATCAGAGAAAGCCATTGCGCGCTAGCCCCTTGTCTTGTATAGGTTGTCAAACTAGGATATGCGGTAGAAAAATGAGTTGGATATGACCAAGTAACTGCAACAAGTCATACAATCTAGTCATTTTCTGTCATACACTTTTTAAATTTTATATGTACAACTTATTTTTGAAAGTGAGCAAGAAACCAAGCAATATACTACGCGCATTCTAATCTAGCCCTTGGCTTATGAAAGAAACTTCAACTTACCTGTATCCGCATGATCAAGTTTTCCCTTGATAATCCTCATAGCTTATGCTCCTAAATCAACATTTATGGAGTAAGCCTTGTTCTTGCTGGCTGAGATTCTATTATATACATAGTATCCAAGAAATTCATTAAGGACTTAAAATAATAAACGTTCGAAAATTGAATTCTAAAATAAATATTTATATGTCAGACAACTAAACCCATTAGCAAAGTCATGATCCTCTAACTGTAAGTCTGAATACACAAGCCTATGAAGTATTCCACTGGAATGATATAAATGTCAAACGAAAATTAAAGACCCAAAAGAATAGATAGCAACAGTTCTGCTAGAAAGAGTCAATATCTCACCAACTGAACAAACTGGATTTGCTCCTAGCCGCGGGCCTTGTCACCTACAAACTCAATGCCTGTCACACGATGTGGCAAGCCCAAACATGCTAAGTACCACCAAATGATATCCATAAAGTCTTGTTGATAACCTCCTAATCGGAAGACAAGACTAGAATGGGCGATATATAAATGTAATGAAATATAACAAGAAGAGTAGTAGAAAATTCATATAATCGAATGTTGTAAAAGGTCGAAACTGATTTTGATAACTGAATTTTATATTGATAACTGAAAGCTAAAACTGAATACTTAGTTTGCATCATATAACTTAAACCAAAGTTGTAAGATAAGTCTAAAACTGACACCTGAACTGAAGATGAAAACTAAATTATGTTTTAAAGAAATAACTTTCTGAAAACTTTAGACATAGTGCCGGCATGGGTCCTTCTCCCTGGCCTTCTTTAATATGCATACATGGCACTATGCTAAACAAATTTGTAGTGAAATTGGCACACCTCTGTCCTTTGACGTTGCTACTGGTGGGCGCACTAGGCCTAGTGTTGCTAAACTAAGGGTTGAAATTGATCGTCTCAAGCCTCAAATAGAGAGCGTATGGGTGAGATATGAGGATGAGAACTCACCTTTGAGGGGATTCATACAGAAAATCGAATATGATAGCATCCCAAAGTATTGTAAACATTGCAGAAAGTTAGGCCATAACTTGATAACTTGCAGAGTTCTGGAAAATTTGAGAGAAGTAGAAGCGGAAAAAAACAGCAGGAATAATAACATGGAGAATCTAGGAGATGGCAGTAGTGAAAAACAACGAGATGACAATCACGAGCAGAGAATTATCGTAGAACGAACTCCTGAGGCGACAAACAAAAGAAAAGGTATTAAAGCTAAGGAAGCTAAAAAAGTAGAGGAAAACCAAGCTGCTAAAGATTATCAGAATGTTGAATCGCAAGGCAAAGAAGAGGATGAACTTGAACTGAACTCTCCTCTAAAAGAGGAGAAGGAGGCTCTATCCATAGCAAATAGAATTAAAAAAAAAAAAGCAAGAAGAAACAAGAAAAGCAGAAGAAAATTCCAAAAAAGAAGAGTAAAGTTCTATCCAAACCAATTCATAATCAATTGAGCAACAAACAGACGAGTATAGAAAAAGCCCCTAAAGATCCAAATCTAATATTAGCCCAAGACGCAAGAAGCAGAACTACTGGAACTACCAATGGCCAACATGATCTACACAACGCAAGCAATGAATCAGTGTCGAAGATTAATGATAGTACCATACTTGCTCATACAAAAGACATACATAAGGCTATTGATATGGAGGGAAAAGAAGCTGAAGACTCCAACAAAAATCCTCCTGAAGGTTCAAAAAAAGAGGAGAAATATGAAAATAACATGCTGAATGAAAGAAATGAGGCTCATGATCATGTTGAACGCATTAAGGACAAAGAGGTAGAAGCAAGTTCGAGCTCGTCAAACCTTCCAACATACATCCGTGAACACCAAGGTATTAATATTATTGTAGATTTGAATGCTAACCAGTTTAGTTTTGCAGAAGTCACTTCAGGAGGAATAACAAAAAATCATCTAAAAGAGGATCCCACCTTACACCAAGCTGCACAAGAACTTCAACATAATCAAAACAATGACTGAGGGGGAGGAAACTTAGATGAAGAAGTGTATTTGGAAGAAGGAAGAGGAAGAAGCAGAGTAAGGTCAGAAAAGAAACCCAGAAACAACAACACACCTTCTCTAAGAAGGAAAAGGAAGCAAAAAATTGGTACCTCTCCTCAAGTTTCCCATGATTAGCACAATATTTTGGAACATTAGAGGAGTGAGGTCAAACAAGGTCATACATAGGCTCAAACAACTCATAGACATCAATTGAATCCTTTTTGTTGCTATTATGGAACCCATGGTTAGCAAAGAAAAAGTTGAAGGATATCGTAAATTTCTTGGCTTTAAAAAATGCGTCTCCAATGACAATGGTACGATTTGGTATTTCTGGAAAAAACTTCAATCAAGCTATTGTTATTGCAAATGAGGAAAAATAAATTTCTACAAAGATGGAAGATGGTCGGGCCAATCCCCCTGTTGTTATCACAGCAGCCTACGCCAAATGTATGTCAAGAGAAAGAAAAGACTTATGGTGCAACCTTGAGGATATCATCCTAGCAATTGATGGCCTTTGGTGTATTGGAGGCGACTTCAATATTATCTTGGATTGGAGGCGACTTCAATGTTATCTTGGAACCTGACGAAAAGCTAGGCGGTAGGCCTCATAGAATGTACAAGAATGTTGATTTTCAGATGTGCATGGACAACTGTGGAGTAACTGACATTAGTTTCTCTGGTCCTAAATACACCTGGTGCAATAATTGGAGGCCACGGAAAAGAATTTGGAAAAGGCTTGATAGAGTCTTCATAAATGAAAAATGGACTCAAAGATTCCAAAATACCACGGTCAAACATTTAGTGAGAACTGGCTCGGATCATAGGCCTTTACTCCTAAAGTGTTTTGATACTGTTAACAATCACATAAAATACTTCAAATTTCTCATCTTCTGGACCAAACATGATGGTTTTTTTTAGCTTGTTAAGGAAGTATGGGCCACTCAACTCAATGGTAACCATATATGGAAACTTCAAACAAAGCTAAAGCTTCTCAGCAAAAGACTCAGTCAGTGGTCAAGAAAAAGCATTGGCAACATCCATGAACAAGTTATTGGAAGACAAAGTGCAAAGGCTCTAAGAATTCGAGATTGTTGATAACACTGAGGCAGCTAGGGCAAAGACCAATAAAGCACATGATAAATACATTATGTGGTTGTCTATACATGATTCCCTTATCACTCAGAAGGTCAATATCAATTGGTTTGAGGAGGGAGATAGAAATACCAACTACTTTCACAGTAACCTTAGAGAGAAAAGAAGAAGATTGCAACTGGAAAGAATCAAGAACCATAGAGGAATGTGGATTACAGAGAAAGATAAGATTTCCAAAGCATCCATTAGACATTTTAATGGCCTCTTCAATCTTCCAGCAGCTAATCTGGACCCTAGCATTCTAGAATGCATCACCAACAAGATTACAAACGAAGAGAATGATAGCCTTACAGAGAATCAACTGAAGAGGAAATCAAATATGTTGTTTTCAACTTATGTGCATATAGTGCGATAGGACCAGATGACTACAATGTAACTTTCTTTCAAAGTTGCTGGGACATCATTAAGGAAGGCATCATTGCATTTGTTCTGGAGCTCTTCAGAGGTAAACCCCTTACTAAGTTCTACATACACACTAGTTTAATTCTTATCCCAAAAAATGATTCCCCCACAACCTTTAATGATTTTAGACCTATTAGTCTCTCTAATTAAAAAAACAAGATCATTTCTAAAATTCTTTCTATCAGGCTCAATCCTTTGTTAAGGATATTGATCTCGTCTAATCAAAGTGGTTTTGTTAAAGATAGATTTATTTTAGAAAATATTCTGCAAGCGCAAGAAATTGTCCATTCTATCTCTTATTCTAATAAGGGAGGTAATGTTATTATTAAACTGGACATGCAAAAAACATATGATAGAATATCATGGACATTTGTTACCTCTGTTATAAAAATATTTGGTTTCTATGAAGTGTGGAATGACATGATTCTGAATTTATTATCTGGTATTTGGTATTCCATCATTGTTAATGGAAACAGAAAAAAGATTTATTACATCAAGTCAGGGACTTAAACAAGGAGATCCCCTTTCCCCCTCTCTCTTTATTATAGCAACTGAAGCTTTGAGTTGCTCACTTAACAACCTTCTTTTGGATGACAAATTTATTCCTTTTTCTATGCCTAGTAATGATCCTATTATTAATCACTTGGCATATGCTGACGATATTGTCATTTTTACTAGTGGAAATGACAAATCTGTTAGCCTTATCATGAAGGTCATTACCAATTATGAAGCCAGCTCTGGCCAACTTGTGAATACTGATAAAAGTTTTTTCCTTATTTCCCTTAATTCTTGTGTTGTTAGAATTAATAGGATAATGAATTGTACTGGCTTCATAGGCAAAAACTTTCCTTTCACTTATCTAGGTTGTCCTATTTATATTGGAAGGAAGAAGTTAGTTTATTTTGATAACATGGTGAATAAGTTGTTAAACAATTGAATGGTTGGCATGGTAAGATCCTCTCATATGGGGTAAAGTGATCTTAATTAAACATGTGCTTCAATATCTCCCTATATATACTCTTTCTTCTTTATCTCTCCCCCCCACATGCACCTTTAATTTTCTTGAAAAATATTTCTCCAATTTCTTCTAGGGTTTCTCTGGAGACAAAAAGAAATACCGTTGGAGGTCATGGAAGAACCTTTGTTTTCCTCTGGATGAAGGGGGAATTGACGTGAGAAGGATGGAATATATTTCTAACACTCTTGCTGCTGAGAGGTGGTGGAGATTTAGAACCACACTATCTCTCTGGGCTAGCTTCATGAGGCATAAATATTTCCCAAGATCTCACCCGGCTAGCCAAAAAAGGGCTTCTGGTGACTCTCATGTCTGGCAAAAGATGATACAAATCAGAGATAAAGCAGAGCCTCACATCATTTGGTAGATTAATTCTGGGAATTCTAGTATGTGGTGGGATAATTAGACTGGTAAGGGTCCCTTAGCCCCATACATGCTTGGGGATAACAACAACAAAGCTACTGTTAGAGAATTCATCTATGATGGGACCTGGAACACCGACAAGCTCAAGGAATGGCTACTAGAAGAGACGGTTCAACAAAAAATGAATAACCATGTAGGCAACCAAGATACCAATGATCAAGCTGTGTGGGATCTCACCGAGGATGGTAAGTTCTCCAACAAAACAACTCTATGCTTATTCAGGAACAAAAAAAGTAAGGATCATTTCCTTAGCAAGGTATAACATTCTACTATCCCTTTCAAATTGTTTTTCTTAACTTGGAGACTTTGTCTATCTAAGCTCCCTCTTGATGATGTTATTTTTAACTTTGGTAAGCAAATTATTTCGAAATGTAAATGTTGCACTAACCCTAAACAAGAATCTATTCAACATGTTTTTTTTGGAAAATGATGCAACTAGGCGTTTATACCTAAATTTTTTCCTTTATTATTATTAAAATTCATATATACCTTCAAAACAATGCATGATCATCAATTAATATTTTTCCATAATTTTTATAATTTTAAAAGAATTTTTAACTAATTTATTCCATTATTTAATTTTCCAAATAATTATTAGTTGCATCACAAATGATTTTATAATAATTTTGTCTCTTAACTTTTATCATCTATATCTATATTAAGCTTTAATTATTTTATGCATAATTATATTTGTAGGTTATAATTACAATGACTTTGCAATAATAGCCCATGTGTGCATAATTACTTTATTTTACACGAAAATGACCTTTTATATTTTTATAATACTAAGTAATTATTTAAATCATTTTCACGCATAAATATAATTTTTTCATTATTTATCAACTATTTTTATAAATTATTTAATTAAATTAAGTGGGTATTTAAAACATAGCCCCTCTTAAATTAAATTTTCGGACCTACCCAATAGCCCAATAACCTACCTAGCCCAATTATCCTAACCCAATTACCCCAATACCCAATACCCAAACCCAATTACCCTATCCATCCATAACCCGCCCTAGCCTACATCTAATCTTGGCCGTTGATCTCAAAAGATCAACGGCGCAGAACTAACCTTCCATTTTCAATTAGCCAAACGACCCCAAAACCCTACTCATTTTGCAAAATCTGCCGCCCTTGAAACCCTTTCCCTCCTCTCTTCTCTCTCTCTCTCACCCTCCTCCTAACCCTAGCCCGCCGTCGTGAAAATCCCTTCGATTCATGGTTTATTTCTTCAATCCTAAGCCCTATCCGGCCTCCTACCTCTACTGGTGTTTCGATTTTCATGCTGCTTGAGGGAGTCTCAAAGGGATTCGAACAGACTTGGTTCAAATCCCTTGTTTTCTCAATGAATCTGTCTGTGTTGACTCCTATGTCTGTGAGTACTAATATCTTTGTGTTTATGGCTTCAAATCTCTCGTTCAAACAAGATTTTTCTCACCTCTGCTTAGGTTTGACTATTTCTGGCTAAATCCATTCAGATCTATTTAGATCTGAAGCGGTTTGAGTTTGTTTGTTTCTTTTCCTTTAAGATTCTACTATATTTTCCTATTATTGTCAACCGATTTTTGTTTTTCCCTAAAAGCTAGGGTTTAAATTTTTAAGAAGTTTCTGCAAAAAATGTTTTAAAACCTTTAAGTGTTTAACTATGATTTTCTTCTATTACACTTTCAAATGGTTTCACTTGAGTTTCATCTCTATGTCCTTATGCTCTAGGGTTTCATCTCTTTAAGTTTCTGCAAAATGTTTGAAAATGTTTAAGTGTTAACTCTGGATTTTTTCCTTTACTTTTTCGACCATCTCTATGTCTTTGCACCTTAGGGTTTTTCATTATTTGACTATGGGTTGTAATGTTTTGCCCGTTTACTGTGGTTTTGTCAATTAAATTGATTAACTTATTTATTTGCTTAATTAGGGTTCAAAAATTGTGCTTTTCTTTTAAAGCTGATATCTCTCTGAAAAGATTTTTACCTTTTCTTTCCTTATATGTGATTCGTATCTGGTACTACTTTCCTTAATTATATTGCTGGATTTATTTCTGGGTTTTGATTGTTTTGACCGACCTATAAATGATCTCTGGATTTACTTCTTGCCTTATTTAGACTCAAT
This sequence comes from Nicotiana paniculata, assembly GCA_005239505.1. Classification (NCBI taxonomy): domain Eukaryota; kingdom Viridiplantae; phylum Streptophyta; class Magnoliopsida; order Solanales; family Solanaceae; genus Nicotiana; species Nicotiana paniculata. The sequence goes on along the minus strand of ML348990.1, from coordinate 8,571 downwards.
CTTGTCTACTGATTCACTCCGTGAAAGACTCTCCTTAATTTAAGTTACACTTACTGTCAATTTATTCCCGTTATTGATTATTGATTTTTGCATAACTTATTTGTGTGTCGATTGATATGCCTGCCTTATTTGGTTTACTCTACTCTGTGCTATATAAACCTTTCATTGTTTTGATTTTAAAACACACGCTGAGACTAAGCTCACTCTTACAAACCTACACTTACACACACTTGAGTTCTTTCTATCACTCTGATTTGCTGCATTGTCTAGCCGGCTGAAAGCCAAGGCTAGACTCTTGGATTCCAATTGCTTTCATCTTCCTGTTTACTTTTTCCCCTAACTGGTATTCCCTAACCTTTGCAGTTTCATTATTTACACTTTTCTTGACTAGCCTGTATCAATTCTGTCTTTCACATGATTATATGATCTCATTTAGTAACACTGTTAACTTAGGACTAAGTTATTTCGAATAATATGAATCCTCTCATAGGTTAGTCTAAGGTTCAATTTCTTTCATGCACTGTTTGTTAATTCTATACATATTTTGAACTTTGCACACTATGAACATGTAGTCAGTCATTTTGTTGCTTAATTTTAGTGCCCTGTCTGTTTATTTCATGTATCTAGCCAACTCAATTGTTTTGCCTAAATGCTTCTGTGATAAGTACTAGTCTAAATATTTAACTTCACTAGACTTCAATTTATTTGAGCTATGTGTTTGAGCATGAATTATGTTTGTCCTCTTGGTGCAGTTCTGCCTGCAACTCTATGTTTTGAATCCTGTTTCTTCTGAAATCTAACTGTTTTAAAACCAGATCTTTATCCCTTTTATGTACTAATTTTTTAAAAACCCTACCCTTAGTCATTTATGTTCCAACCACTCCAGTGTGAGCACTTCCTAGGGTTAACTTGAGACTCCTTTGAACTTTGACACACTGAGGATTGGTTTTCCAATATCTTGAACTATCTTCTGAATGTGGTTCTGGTATGAGCATTGCCCTGGGTCCCCTGAGGCCCTTGGGAACTTTGACACACTGGAAACCAATGTGCTATAAATCTCAATGTTGTGCTTCAAAGTGGTTAAGGTTGGAAGGCTTGGTTCCCAGGTTCATTGGGCCTGCTAAGGCTCCCTATAGTGTAATGAATTATGCTATGTAATTTATTCATATTGGGGCTATAATAATCTCTGTAATAACAGATCTGGGGTTATTAGTAAAAGCTGGGGAGAGGTTTCTATATATCTTTGTTCAAGCTTTGGGGAAAATCCTACCTATAGGTTTATTATGTTGGTTGAATCATGTGAATGCTACTACTAGTTTAGATATCCTACCTATAGGATTTTCTAATTGCTTTGTGCTGTATTTTACTCACATAACTAGAAGTCCTGTTTATAGCCCCCTTGCATTAGAACTTATGTCTATAAGATCCGTGCATATTTTATAACATCCATGTACTAGTGACCATGTCTATAGGATTCTATCTGTTAGAATAATAACTTCTTGGCAAGTTGCTTAAAATTCTTCCCACATATGACTTAGATATCATGCCTATAGGAGATAAAAACCAGTTTCAATTTAGATACTGCCTATAGGAGATAAAAAATCAGTTTCAAAACCTAGAAATCATATCTATAGGATTTAAACTAATAGATATCATGCCTATAGGGTGAAATCAGTTCTAACACCTAGAAATCATGCCTATAGGAGTTAACTAATTCTACAAACTAGAAAGCATGCCTATAGGGTCTAAAGAATAAAAACTTGTCTGTTAAAATTAGTAACTCGTTGTTATAGGTCTATAATTAACAGTTTAGATACCATGCCTATAGGATTCTATTCTGGTTATCACTTAGGCATGCCTGTAGGATTATTAAGAATTCTGGGACTAAAAAAAAGAACTGAGGTTTAGTACTGTTTGAAGTCTACGCAGATTCAGAGTTTTAACCAAAATCAGTAGGCAAGTCAGTAGGCCCCAATACCCGTTTTAATAAACTGTTGTCTTATATTCTGTTTATGATCATCTAGATATCCTGCCTATAGGGTCATAAACTAATAAAAGTTGTCTGAATTGCATGCATTTGCTGTTTAGTTGTGGAGGTTAACATGAGCCCCTATTTGCTCTTATGTGACAGTCCTATCTGATTTTTTGTTTGTCGCATAGCTTTCTCATTATTAAGCATCATAGGTCAGTCTAGAACTACCTTAAATAGAGGTCCTAGACACCTCCAGGACCATAGGTAAGGGACGGGTAGTGCACGCTTAAGGCACAAGTTAGAAGCTATTAGAACGCTTAGGTAATAACTTGTCATGACCCCCAAATCCAGGCCAGTCGTGATGGCGCCTATTATGGAACTAGGCCAGCCAAAACTTCACTCAAATCATAATAAAATTTCATTTACATCTTTACTATACTGATTACCCATAAAAGTTCCTTTAAACATTTATAACACAGTTAAATTTATACTGAACATTAAATACAACCCCCGAGAACCCGGAGTCACTCGTCATGAGCATCTACATAAAATATACAACTCAACGTGAATAAATTCTATAATATTAAGCAGGACTGCGGACGCATGCAGCTACCTCGCAAACCTCCAAGAATCTCTGGAACAGATAGTCAGCTCACCCTGCCCTAAAACCTGAATCTGCACACAAGGTGCAGGGAGTAATGTGAGTACGCCAACTCAGTAGTAATGTATATTTTCAACAACTTCAAACCGAAAGATTTAGTATGTAAATGAAATGAATCATATAGAGGCCCCTCGGGCAAAACATATTTCATAAGCTCAGAGTGAAAGTAGTAAAATCATAAGTAGCCCCTCGAGCAAAACATATTTAATAAGCTCAGAGTGAAAGTAGTAAAATCATAAGTAGCCCCTTGGGCATGCCTCACAGTCACTCATAATCAGCCACTCAACACCTCACAGTCACTCATGCCTCCCAATCACTCGTCACTCGATTCACTCACTGGTGGTGTGTACAGACTCCGTAGGGGCTCCTTCAGCCCAAGCGCTAATATCACTCAGCACCTCACCATCACTCTGGCCCTCGGCCACACTCAGCACCTCACCATCACTCTGGCCCTCGGCCACACTCAGCAAAACCACTCAAAAGCCCCTCGGGCGAATCAGTAAAACAGGGTACTCGACCCAAAACATCATTTTAAATCTCAAGTAGTGTAAATCATGCTGAGTTTCGAAAACAGTAAGCACAATGCGGCTGAGTGAAATATTCAGTACATAGTGAGGTAAAACAGTAGTAAAAATCCCCCAAGGGGTCTAAACAGATCAGCACGAGGCTCCAAACACGGCTTATAGCCCAAATATTTCAACAATCTTTAGAATATGATTTAACATAAGGTTTCGAGTAAAATATGCAACTCATTAGTTGCCGCAGAAAGGACGTAGTCCAATCCAAAAATCAGTACGCGCCACATACTCGTCATCCGACATGTGCGCCATTCTAAAATCAGTGAGAAAATATGTAGTCCGAGGTTCCATACCCTCAGGACAAGATTTATAACCATTACATACCTCTAACAGTCCACAACACTAGTCCTCTATGCCTTTTCCCCTCAAATTGGCTCTCGATTGCTCCGAATCTAGCCAAAACCAGTTCAACATCATCAATATATACTCAAGGAACACAACCCAATCGAAAACTATCAAATTATACAAGAATCTCGAAATTCGGCCAAACCCGAGCCCCGGGCCCACATCTCGGAATTCGATAAAATTTACATCACAAGAACCCTTATCCTCCCACGAGACCGTACATACCAAAAATATCAAAATTGGACCACAATTGCCCACTAAAATTGCCAAAAGAAATTCCCAACTCCTTCCTCCCATTTTCCAAACTTTTCTTACTTTAATTCGTCAAATACAAGCCTAATTCGAATCAAAATAGCATAGAAACGATGTTAATAGCCCGAAAACTTACCTTCGCTGAAGAATCACGAATCCCCTCTCCGATTTTCCTTCAAAGGAGCTCCTCTCACATGCAAAAATGGTGAAATAAATTAATTTCACGGATGCCTCCTATATACTGTTTCTGCCAGCATTTCCGCACCTGCGGACACTTAGTCGCACCTGTGGACCCGCACCTGCGGTCCCATGTGCGTTCCTGCGGAATCCCACTTAACAGACCAATTTCGCACCTGCAGCTTCGCAGGTGCGGCCATAACTTCGCACCTGCGAAAAATCACCTGCCTAGCCTTTTTCACACCTGCGCACTGCCCATCGCACCTGTGACATCGCACCTGCGGCTGCCCTTCCATAGGTTCGGCCAACACCAGAACTTACACCAACAACTTTTGCTATAAATTTCCAAGTTCAAAAACCCCACCAACCATCCGAAATAAATCCCCAGCCCCTCGAGGCCCCAACCAAACATAACAACACACCCCATACTATTATTCCAACTTAGTCGAGCCTTCGAAACACCAAAAACAACACGAAAATACCAAAATCACATCAAATTCAAGCCTATGAACTTTGAAACTTCCAAAATTCGCCAACTACGCCGAAACCAACCAAAACACCTCCAATTGATCTGAACCTTTGCAGACATATCCAAAATGACATTACGAACCTGTTCCAACTTCCGGAATTCCATTCCGACCCCGATAGCCCATTTTCCACTGCCGATCGAAAATTACCAAAAACTAACTTCCCCCAATTCAAGCCTAATTCTACATCGGACATTCAAACTTCGAACACACTCCTAAGTCCCAAATCACCTAACGAAGCCATCTGAGCGATAAAATCCACATTCCAAGGTCGTTCACCAATAAGTCAACTCTCAGTTGACTTTCTCAACTATTAGGCTACCTTGAGGGACCAAATGCCTCAATTCTCATCATGACCACTCTGAACCCGAACCAACCGACACAACACACATAAATGAAGCTGAACCACATAAATGAAGCAGAAACGGGGAAAACGGGGCTAAATTCTAGGAACGACCAGCCGGGTCGTTACATCCTCCCCCACTTAAACATACGTTCGTCCTGGAACGTGCCTAGAGTTGTTCTCCAACACTATCAAAATGTTACGTAGCTTACCATGCACATACCCGGGGGTGATCCCACGTCACCCTATCCCATATAGGTCCAATGGCACAATACCGTTGAAATTTCGAAGTCCAAATCCTGGCCCATAAACCTTAGAACCAAATTCCCACTTCTGAAATAATATACAAGATCAAAATTTCCATAGCTATAGACTGAACAAGTCTGAACATGCTGAATCAAGCCATATACGTACCCCTGATGAAATCACATAATACACCGCGTGACTCAAACACTCATAGCAATAACTCTTAACCACAATAACTGCTCAAAACAACCTAATACCAGTACATAACCTCTTATCAAGAAACGCCTCGCTCTACACTTCCATATACTGCTGATGATGAAAGAAGCACGTAGAACTAACAACCATTCGTCTGATCAACCAGACATGAAACTCCCCCTTCCCAAACAGGAATTATAGCAGATTTTTAAGCCGACTCCCGATATTTATCCTTCCAACTATGCGGTAGAAAATTCTGAAAATATTCATTCTAGGTCCAATGACCTCCTCTCATCCATCACAACCACCCTGATAACATGACACTAACCATTTCACACATCGATAAAATTCGAAGCCAAAACCCGTGCAACTTGGGCACTTATCAGCACTTCCCAATGTAATCAAATTATATAAAAGATTCACACGAGAGGACCATCCTGTCATTAACAATTACCATCACCATATCATACTAAACACCTGGCACACACTACGAAAATCAAAAGCACATGAATATGATACCAAAGGTAATACCCCTACATAACTCTGCTACACTGCGCGACCTCATCCAACGCTGGTCCACTTGAAATATTTCAAGACACCTTGCCCAAAAATCAATAACCATTCGAAATTCGACATCAAGTACTCAAAGTGCATTTCCATAACCACGAGGGAAACCGGACGATACCATGCCACCCGAAACAGAAGGTGTATAGCCAACACGCCTCAATCCCGCAACACCCAATTACTTACCTTACTCAATCTAGCCATAACGCACAATTAGAACTGCACCATATGTGCATATAAACAATAATCACCACTCCTCGCAACACCGAAGGGTAACTCATAGATCACTCTAGAACATGAATAAGTTCAATCACAATCGAATGGTACATTTCTCAATAATATAAACTCGGACCAACAATTCTAACCCGGTGCAGAACACGCACCCATACTAGCCTACCAGTGACCGTAAATTAACTCTGATCATCCATAATAGATACATAGCTTACCGAAAAGTTCATATGACAGAATCATGGTACATACTAACAGTCGATTAGCTTAGCTCGCCTCTTCACAGTTCACTTCCACAAAATATCCTATTTATGAGAACTCTCAGTCTCAAAATCCATGAAACGTACGGATTACCATATCTGATCACAACTTCACCGCTCGAATACATAACACAAACCAAATACTCACTCATTTCACGAGGGATACCCCTATCATTCTTCCATTTACCAAACAACCTTGAATATCAACTGTCGATCCAACAATAGAGCGCCACGATACCAATGAAGTACCCTTAACTCCAACACATTGCTCTTCCTGAAACATATACCGCCATCAAGTCGCACCAATTAGTGATATCATCTACCTAGTCATCTGAAATTTCCCATGCTGCCTAAGAATTTATGACCTTCCTTCCAGAACCGAACCGTGACCTCACATATGCAAATCTCAACTCTACCCAACATACCGCACGCGCCATGCCAACCTAGGAAAAATACGGGAACTCCATGGTCCATTCTGAGCCACAAGCAGCTACGTACCCAACTAGCCAAGAACTCCCATTGGATCCTATTTAGAAACAAACTCACTACATGGCAAAAGAAAATATGCACCCTTAATTGCGGTAGAAACCATCAGGAACTATCTGAAATCCCATTTTCACAACACCAAACCATCAGGACTGAACTCTTCTAACTCAACCAACTACGCAAGCCTCCCAAAAATCCAAGAGCATTGCTAAGAAACACCTGAAAAACTCGTCACCTTATGAACACCCAAGAACTAATCGCATCCCTTACCATGCCAATCCGACCTACTACCAAGTTGCCATATTTACCCAAATTTCTTCTGACTTACCTTCAAATTTATACTTCTTCCTGCCGTAATACCACAAATTTGCAACCCAGACTCACCACACGCGACCCAAGTACAAAACCATACCGTCTAAGGCTCATAAGCAACTATATACTCCCTCAATTATCCCCAAATGCACCACATTAGAAAAACTTATCCTGAAGAGACTTCTGCGAATCTAAAGCCATTACCTTCACCTTCCTGATATCGATATGTAGAATCCGTGATGATGTAGAATACCACTAGTATTGACATCCTCTAACGTAAATCTCAATCACAGTGACCAATTAGACAGAATCGACCTGACCCATTTGCATACTAACATACTAGGAAAGTAATCCACTCATTTGAAGCCACAAGCAAATTCATACACTGCACACACTACACCTTTTACAATTTCCACTAAATCATTCAATAGAACCCAATTACCCAACAGAGTACATTATAACCTATATTGAAGAAATTTCCCTTACTTGTGACATCCCCGGACCCCATACCTGCAGGTCATAGCTGATTTACCAATATACCTCGAACTGAAACCAATACCACACATAATCATGTTATCAACTTATCAATAACGAACTCCCCCACTTGGCTCAAAGCCAAGGATCAAGACAAACAAGACTATGCCCACACATCATCACTGCCACCATGTTGTGGTGGGATTCAACTAAATCTTCCACAAGCTTATATGACACAAACCATCTAACACTCAAATCAATTGCCAATCTCGCATCCACTATCACAATAGTCACGCCAACTTCCACAATCGATCTAAACTCCAACTACAACATATATCTTTTACGGGTAGAAGAGAACTTATTACAGAACTACATAGGGACCACACACCCTAGGACAACCCACAGGAGATACCCCTGCCCTCTTTGCCTCAACTTCTGTCTCTCCATACACTTCTGAAGACAACCAACGCCTACTGATCACACTCAACTATGTCTTATAAAAGATTAAGTGGGCGTTGCAAATATAATGCGGGGTATTATGCCCAGAGTCGATCCCACAGGGAATTTACGTATCAATCAAGGCTTTAGAATACACAACTTTTACTCAATCATTTATCTCAAGACTTTTTAATATAAATTGGTGATGTTTTACTAATTCTACCGACAATAATAATAACTAACAATTACTAACGATGTGNTATCAATCATGAACACTCTATCTACCATAAATCTCTCTCAAGTAATTGTGATAATTTACTAGACGCACTCTCTCAAGTTACGCTAGCTAGATTGTATTACAGTTCACTTTAGATTGCACCAGAAGTATCGTTATTTCTAATCCAACTTCTAAACCCTCGGTTATGATATTCGTCTATACTCCGGGAGTGATTTTGTTCAAACAACTACCTAAATATGCACTCTTTCTCAAGTAGATACATAATAAATAGGAAT
>ML348984.1:14363-28813 GCA_005239505.1 Nicotiana paniculata | reverse complement strand
GTGGTGTATAGGTGTGGTGACGAGTATCTATGCACCACCCAAATTAATTGTTAAACAGGATTCTCCTTCCCGTTCCCAACTTAATTGATTATTTTCATAATTGTTATATGTTCATTATTGCTTCTATGACTATTTGACCTTGTTGATCTGTTGTTAGATATTGTTGTGATTATTTGGAAAGAGTTTTGGTTGTTTGAGCTGGTTTCCTTGTGATATGTATAATGGTTGAGAGGTTTGGTATTATTTTTACGAATCATATATATATATTTACGTTCCTGGTGGTTTCGTTTTGATAATATTGAGGAAGTTGTGAGAAATGCAGTCTAACTGTTTCGTAATTGTTGTTGTAAGTGTGTTAAAAATATTGGTTGTTCTCTTGAGTTCATCTTAGTATATAAAGACTAAGCTGGATTGACAACGTTAGGGTGTTTACTTATATTCTGGTTGGTTTTATTGTGTAATGATATTGGTTAAAGCTTACGAGCTATATGATTTTCTGTTTGAAATTGTGGAAATAATAGTATTGTGAAAGGCTTGGCCTGAATTGTGAAATTTTTATGAATAAATTGATATGATATGTCTGGTGGGAGCGAGTTGCACGCTGAAACAAGGAGTGATAATTGTGGACAGGTGGGATCGGGTTGCACGCCGCAACAGGAGCAATAAGGGTGATATATCTAGGGAGGAGCAATAAGGGAGGACAGGTGGGAGCGGGCTGCACGCCGCAACAAGGAGCGATAAGGGAGGACATTTATATTTTTTTCTGATTTTCAAAGAAAATAAAGATTTGAAAAGCTAAATGTTTATTTTTACTGTTTTGTTTTCTTGAAAAACAAAGATTTGAAACTTTCTATTTTATATTACTATTTTCATATTTTGGCACTTCTTTTATTCAAAGATAAAGTTTGAAAACTTGGAAATTTTTGAGGATTCGTTATAGCTGAGGCCTGAAAGAGGCGGTTGTGTTACTTTATTATTATTGCAGTATTTGAATTGATGTATTTAGATTTCCTTCCTGTTTTATAATTATTGTCTTACATATATTTTCTTGTTCATGTAGAATTGTTTTATTGTGTTATCGTATATATATTAATATCACAGGTTTATTGTTAAAGCCCCGCCTTAGCCTCGTCACTACTTCGCCGAGGTTAGGCTCGGCACTTACTCAGTACATGGGGTCGGTTGTACTAATACTACACTCTGCACTCCTTTGTGCAGATCCAGGTACTAGCCAGCAGTAGAGATTTTTAGAGCAACCATCTATTTATTCGGAGACACGAGGTATATCTTCCTGCGTTCGCAGATCCCGAGAGTCTTCTCCTATTTTATTAAAACTGTTTTAGTATATTCAGAACAGTTATACCATTTCTTTCGGCCATTATTTGTAGTATTCTTTAGTAGTTCGTGGATTGTGACACCAGACTCTGAGGTAGTCTTAGAGTTGTTTACATAATTAGTTCGTGATCCGTTTTATTTAAATGGTTATCATTATTATTTTATTTTATTGTTGTTGGGAATTTTTCTAATTGAGTTCCTTTGGAAGTTATTTGTTTGTGCTTAAGTAATAAATTAAGGAAATAAATTATTCGAGTTCTAACATTGGCTTGCCTAGCAAGTGTGGTGTTAGGCGCCATCACGATCCCTGAGGTCGGGAATTTGGGTCGTGACAAGTTGGTATCAGAGCACTAGATTGCTTAGGTCTCACAATTCACGAACAATCTTAGTAGAGTCTGAAGGATCGGTACAGAGACGTTTGTACTTATCTTTCGGAGGCTATTGAGTTAGGAAACAATTACATTTTATTCTACTCTATCGTGTGAATTTATTCTACCATTGATGATTGAACTTGTCTATTCTTATCCTCGAAAAAATCTCAACAACACGCAAAGCGTCTACAATCGGACAAGAGATGAAGCCCTAATGATAGTCAGGATTAGGGGAAGAGACAGAAGCAGAGCTCAGTCTAAAGATCGAACATCAACACATATTGTAAAGTCTCAAATGGATCTGGACGCAGAGGTTCTAGCTCAGTCGGTACATTTTGGACTAACCCATATCCCAGAGGGATTCATAGCTACTCTAGTATTGCAAAACAAGGGAATAGTTGGAAGCAACAGGGTTGATTTATATGACTTGTGAAGTTTAACATTGTGGATGATCACACATTGTGACCTATGACTTCGTGCCAAGTGGGGAAGTCCACTGTCAAGGAATAGATTGTGGGGTCATGTGTTATATCAGTTTTGGCTTGGAATGTATAAGGCCTGAGTTTGCAAGAGACAAAGCTGGGACTTGCAATATGTCTGCCTCCTTAATAACCATATACCTCAGTACCAAAGGAGTTATATAGACAACTTTAAATCTACAGAAGGTCTACTTAGCGTGGAAGTCACGGTTGTGGATTTTTGGGTGCTCCAGAGGAAGTACAGTGGTTGACAAGCTTCTAGGCTATATGGTTTGTGCCAAAAAAAAATTATCTGTATAAAGCTAAACTTGTGGGATCGTTGCGCATAAATAGAAATAAGAGTTACCCCAAGGAATAACGAAGAGTACATGAATAAGTGGGGTAGCTCAGCGGTGTTAAGTCAACAAGGTAAAGGAGAAATTGGTCACCGGAGGTTGAGGCAAGCCTTCGAAGAGGACGACCAACCAGTGCCATATCAATTATTTGACTTAGTTCTCATAAATGCTTTTGAAAGAATTTGTTTCGCGGACCCTCCATAATGCGTGGTGCATAAGGTTTGAGCGGTTGCGTCAGGTCATATGACGGTGTTAGAACATGCTACCAGGTTCGATAAGTCATCCCGTCATACTCCTACTTCAGTTCATATGGCCAGAGGGCGAGTCCCCAGACTCATTAAAGGACTCAATTATGATTGTAAAAATTTTGTGCAACTCAGGGCAAGACAATAGTTTATTTCAGCTAGTGGTAGGAACTGTTCTAGATTTGGAGAGTCATAATTCATCAGTGCCCTCAGCCTGCGTGCCCCATTGCATTTACAACTCAACTGCATGATCAGCTAGGGAAAAAGTGGTCGGAATGTCGAAAGTGGAGGTTAGATTCCTGGAAGGTGGAGACCAAGCCTGATGATATATTTTCCATGGTATGGCTGAGGTCGTTACATTAAATGGTGTCATTACAAGAACAATCTCTAATTAGTATAAAGTGATGATTTCCTGAACTTAATACGGTTATGCATAACTAATAAAATTCTTCTAATATGCTCTACTCTCGGGTGAGCTTCGTAACTCAAAAATCTACTTATGTGAATACTTGTATTGAGAAACTCTATGGAGATAGCTATGTTTATCATTAGGTGTTGTAGTTTTGTTTAACGGAAAATATTTAAAAGAAGAAAAATGGAAAGTTTCGATTGGCACGATATGCATGCTACTTGTGATTCAGAATTGAGGGAGAGATCCTCGCATTTTAATATGATTTGAGATGTTTAAATCGGGCTACGAGCCGCGGTGGAAGTTATATAAGGACGAGGTCCTTGTGATGAAAATTCTTGTGTTTAAATTCTCCCTTGTGAAGTAAAATTTTGTTATAGTACTGGTAGGGATTCATGCATGTTAGGCTTATTCAACAATTTATGTATAAAAAAAATAAAGATAATAATATTAATAAATGAATAAATAATAATAAAAGTAATACTAATAATAAGTAAACAAATAAATAAATAAATAAATAAGGAAATTAATTAATTAACTGTGCATGATTTGCCAAATTCATGTTATAATTATTGAGCTTTGACCTACGAGGTATGTGCCCTCCTGGGTGGCGTTAAATGAGACACTTTAAGTCGGGTATATAATTATGAGGTTTTCATGAATCTCACCTCGTTATCAGTACTGTGAATGTTTGAAAGGAGATTATTGCTAACGTGAACCTGTTTGATAATTCCGTAACTGGCTATGAACAACCATTAAGAAAATAGAGACGGTGAGTATGGGCAGCCTTGCGTATATTCCAGTTGGTGAGAGACCATTAGCTTCAGACATTCAGAAGTTGGCTAATCAGTTCGTGAGGTTGGATATTTCCCCCAGCAGTGTTCTGGCTTGTACAGTCGCTCGGTCTTCCCTATTTGAGCGTATTCGGGAGCGACAGGATAATGACCCACATTTGGCGGTCCTTAGGGACACAGGTCGGCACGGTGATGCCAAGCAAGTTATAGTTGGAGATGATGGTGTTTTGAGGATACATGGTTGGTTATGTGTGCCAAATGTTGACGACCTTCGTGAGTTGATCCTTTAGGAGGATCACAGTTCTAAGTATTCCATTCACCCAGGGGCAGCTAAAATGTACCAAGATTTGAGACCGCATTATTGGTAGAGAAGGATGAAAAAGGACATTGTGGCGTATGTGGCTTAAATTGATAGCACGTAAAGTATGAGCATCAAAGACCTAGTGGTTTGCTTCAACATATAGAGGTTCCTGAGTGAAAGTGGTAGAGTATTACTATGGACTCATTGTTGGGCTCCCACAGACTCAGAGGAAATTCGATGCGGTTTGGGTTATTGCGGATAGTTGACTAAGTCAGCACACTTTATTCCAGTGGCTAGTACTTATACTTCAAAGCGGATGACTGAGTTGTATATTCGGGAGATTGTGCGCCTTTGTGGGGTACCCGTGTCTATCATTTCTGATCGAGGTACGCAGTTTACTTCGTATTCTTGGAGAGCAGTTTAACATAAGTTGGGTACCCGAGTAGAGTTGAGTACATCATTTCACCCTCAGACTGACGGGCAGTCCGAGCGTACTATTCAGATATTGGAGGATATGCTCTGCGCTTGTGTTATTGACATTGGAGGATCGTGGGATCAGTTCTTACCGTTACCGGAGTTTGCTTATAATAATAGTTATCAGTCAAGCATTCAGATGGCTCCTTATGAGGCATTATATGGTAGACGGTGTAGATCTCCAGTTGGATGGTTTGATCCGGGAGAGGCTCGGTTATTGATTACAGATTTAGTTCAGGTCAATATTATTTCGGAGAGACATCGTGCAGCTCAGTCTAGGCAAAAGAGTTATGCCGATCGAAAGGTCCGTGATGTGGCATTCGTGATTGGAGAGCGAGTATTGCTTTGTGTGTCGCCCATGAAGGGTGTTATGAGATCTGGGAAGAGGGGTAAGTTGAGCCCTAGGTATATCGAGCCGTTTGAGATTCTTGATAAGGTGAGGGAGGTAGCTTACAAACTTGCATTGCCTCCAGGGTTATCCTCAGTTTATCCGGTATTCCACGTGTCTATGCTCAAGAAGTATCATGGTGACCCGTCCCACGTGTTAGATTTCAGCTATGTCCAGTTGAACAAGGACTTGACTTATGAGGAGGAGTCGGTAACTATTTTAGACCGGCAGGTTCGCCAATTGAGATCTAAGAGTTTTCCTTCAGCTCGAGTGCACTGGAGAGGCCAGCCCGTTGAGGCAGCTACTTGGGAGTCTGAGTCAGACATGCATGGTAGATACCCACATTTGTTCGCCACTTCAGGTAATTTTTTTGTGTCCGTTCGAGGACGAACGTGTGTTTTAGAGGTGGAGATTGTGATGACCCAATGGGTAATTTTATAAAATTAGACTCCGTCCATGCTTAATAGCCATAAAAAGACTAAAATTAAATACATCAATTTGCATGCGCAGTCCGGGCGTGAAACCGGAAAGCTTTTATGTGAAAATATGAGAAATAGTGATTTTTAGAATTTTAATTTTATAAAAGTTGAATTTGATCAACATTTTGAGTAAATGGACCCCGGATCTGTGTTCCGACGATCCCGAGAGGTCCGCCGTAAAATATGGGACTCTGGCGTATGCCCGGAATTGAATTCCAAGGTCCCAAGCCTTAGAAATTAATTTTTGAAAGAAATTGTTTTGCTGAAATGTTCATGAATTAAAGAAAAAGAAATAATGCTAAAAATCATTGGTATCGGGTCCGTATTTTGATTCTGGAGCTCGATAAAACTTTGTTATGATATTTAGAGGTTAACTGTGAAATTTGGTGAAAAACAGAGTTCGTTTGACGTGATTCAGACATCCGGTTGAGAAATTATGAACTTTAAGAGTTTTTTATGGAAATAATGAGTTTTGAGGTTTAATTCACAGAATTACATGTTATTTTCATGATTTTATCGCACGAGCAAGTATCTATGATGTTTTTAGACCTGCGTGCATGATTTGTTTGGAGCCCCGAGGGCTCGGGTGAGTTTCGGGTAGGCGACGGGATGTTTTTGCACTTAAAGTAATTACTGGTTTTAAGTTTTCTGGTGTCCAGGTAATTGCTCTGTGCGATCGCATAGGAAAGTCCGTCATAGCACAGAGTAAATTTAGAAGTCCTGTTTGGAACCCTGTGCGATATCAAGGCCTTATCCGCGATCGCTCAATAAAGCTCAGGGGGCCCCAAAATTTGTACTGTGCGATTGCACAGACCCTCTCGCGATTGCACTGCCCCTGCCCCTCTACCTTATGCGATTGCACAGTCCCTCCTGCGATCGCACAACTCAATTGTCCCTTACCCTGTGCGATTGCACCTCTTTATCCGCGTTCACACAATTCTCCTGTCCAGTTATTTTAAATATCAGATTCAAATCGGGCAGAACACTTTCTTCCCCAATTATTCTAAGTTCCAGCCCTAAAAACGAGTTTTCTTCAGAAATCTTCATCCCCAATTCATAGGTAATCAATTCCAAACCTTGTTCTTTCAATTCCTTACTATTTTGTATCACTTTTAAGAGAAAAATAAAGTATTTTAATGGTAAAAATCTAGGTTTGGGGTAGAATAAGGAGTTTTGTAAAAATCGAATATTTTTTATCAAATTAAGCTTGGATTTAAAAACTAATAGCATATTTGGGTTCGTGGGTGAATGGGTAAACGTAATTTGGTCCGAACCCCGAGTTTAGACCAAGCGGGCCCGAGGTTGGGTTTTGACTTTTTTTGACAAAACTTAGAAAAAATTATATTTTTCAATAAAGTTAGTTCCTTTAGCATTAGTTAATTGTGATTAGATTCGAGTAATTTAGAGGTGAATTCAAAAGGAAAACGATAATTGAGTAGTGAGTGGCCTGCGGAATTGAGGTAAGTGTTTGGTCTAACTTTGGCTTGAGGGAATAGGACTCCCCACTTGTTTGCTATGTGAAATGCATGGGCGTGGTGTATAGGTGTGGTGACGAGTCTTAGAGTTGTTTACGTAATTAGTTCGTTATCCGTTTTATTTAAATGGTTATCATTATTATTTTATTTTATTGTTGTTGGGAATTTTTCTAGTTGAGTTCCTTTGGAAGTTATTTGTTTGTGCTTAAGTAATAAATTAAGGAAATAAATTATTCGAGTTCTAACATTGGCTTGCCTAGCAAGTGTGGTGTTAGGCGCCATCACGATCCCTAAGGTCGGGAATTTGGATCGTGACAATAAGCTTTTTAAACATGTCATAACGTTCATAACTTTCTTAATAGTGTAGTAAATTTCAGTTCATTGAAAATTTATGCTATCTTTATGAAAGTTCATGTAACGACCCGACCAGTTGTTTTGCGTATCAGGACCCTGTTCCCCTAAATGAGATTTCCTATAGCGGCTTATTATGATTTCTGACTTGCAGGGACGGGTGGTTCAGGATTCGGAAGCGTTTAGAGTGGTATAGGAACACTTGGTTCCTTAAGGTTGGCCTTTAAGGCCAAAGTTTGACTTCGGTCAACATTTTGAGTAAACGACCTCGGAATCGAGTTTCAATGATTCCGGTAGCTTCGTATGATGATTTCGGACTTGGGCATATGTTCGAAATGGGTTTTGGATGACCCGGGGGCGTTTCAGCGCCCAATATCGAAATTTGAGTTTCCTTAAGTTTGAAATTTGGTTGGGAGCGTGTTTTTGTGTTATCGAGGTCCGAATGAAATTCCGAGATCGGGAATAGTTCCATTATTCATTTATGAATTGCTTGCAAAATTTGGTGTCATTCCAAGTAGTATAGGTCGGTTCGGCGCATTGAAAGCGAATTATAGAACTTTAAGTTCAAAGTTTGATTCAATTTGGTTTTGGGGTCGAATTCTTAGTTTCGTTGTTGTTTTTCATGTTCCGAAAATTCAAGCGAGTCCGTATCGTGAATACAGAAGGTACCGATGCGATCACATAGAAGGAACTAGGCAGGGGTGGTGAATGCCCTGTGCGTTCGCACAAAAGGCACCGCGATCGCGATGGGTTGGGCTCCTGACCTAGTGCGATCACACACCCCACCCGCGTTCGCACAAGAGCCATGCCTTGGGCCAGCCCAGCTACCTCTTACCTTGTGCGTTCGCAGGTCTCTCTCCGTGTTCGCATAGAAGGCCTATGAGGACCTGGTCATTTAAAGCTCTGCGATCGCACTGCCCAGGCTGCGATCGCATAGAGGAGACCACTGGGTAGTGTGTTTTTATACACGGGATTTAATTCATTTCCTCATCTTCTTCTTCTTCCTTGGGACGATTTTCAGAATTCAAAAGGGACAAACGACCTAGTTTTTGAAGATAAGTAAATTCTACTCTAATATTATTTTCATGCATGGATTACAAGCTAAATTAACTACCTAAATTAGTGAAAACTAAGGATTTGGGGTAGTAACCTAGGGATTTTGAAAATATAAAAAATTACCCGTCAATTAGCCATTAAATCAAGTAAAAATCATGTATTAATGATCCTTAAATCAAGTAAAAATCATGTATTAATGATCCTTAAGCTATGGGTGAGTGTTTCCTTCGAGAATTTTTGGAATCCGAGCATGCATGCACGGGGTTGGATTTTAGGATTTCTTCAAGAATGATGAATTTGACTAAGTAGTAGGAGAACTTCATGCTTTGAGTATAAATTGATATATTTGTATAAAATTTGGCTAGTTTTGAGTTCGTGGGTGTCGAGTTTTGAGTTTCGGGCGCGTCCTTGACCCGGAGAGTAGGTTCGACGCGAAGTGAGTCTCCTTTCTAACCTTGTAAGAGGGAATTATCCCCATAGGTGATTATAAATGGTTGTTTTCCTTATTTGTGGGGGCTATGCACGCGCGAAGTGACGAGAGCCCGTGCGTTGCTACTATTATTCCTTGTCGGGTAGTTTAGGATTCACAAGCATGTTTTACGTGTTATATCTGTGATCTTGCATATGGTCTAAGTAGGCTAATATCCTCGAACCTCTCATGTGAAGGCCTAAGAAGTTATGCTTTGAAGTTGACACTAATAAATTCTCACCCTTTTAGTATGTTCCTTGCTAAACTATCTGGAATCTCCTGCTAATCATGTATTTATACGGGGACCCGAGTCGCATGGATGATTCGCGAGCGGGGTAGCCGTGGTATTATATTAACCCGAGGTGCATGAATGATTTGCGAGCGGGGTAGTCTTAGTATTATATTAACCGTGTCGCATGTTTGATTCGCGAGCGGGGTAGCCGTGGTATTATATTAACCCGAGGTGCATGAATGATTTGCGAGCGGGGTAGTCTTAGTATTATATTAACCGTGTCGCATGTTTGATTCGCGAGCGGGGCAGATATATGCATCTATGGTTCGGGCCGTTCGACCCTCAGCAGTGCACATTTACTATTCACGTCGTAGTGACCGTACATTCATAGCATGTTATATGTTTCGGTAATTTGTGAGAAACCCTGAAATTGTAACTGTTGACTTCATGAAAAGAAAGAAGGTTAAGTACTTGTATGCCATGGAAAAGGATGGCGTGAGGGTACTAGAGATTGTTATTTGATGCTCAGTTCCTTATTGCTGTTCATTTCAACTATTACTGATTTGCTTGTATTCATTTCACATTGTCTGACCCTAGTAAGTATCACGCCGACCTCTCGTCACTCCTTCTTCGAGGTTAGGCGGGATACTCACTGGGTACATATGTGTTTATGTACTCATGCTACGCTTCTGTACTTAATTGTACAGGTTTTGAGGCTGGTGCATCTGGTTATCCGACCGGAGCTTGACCCTGGGAGTATATAGACCTGACTCCACAGTGAGCTGCTTCCCTTGGCGACTCTCAGTAGCACTATGGAGTTATCTTTTGTTTATTTCTGTCTACTTCCTTCAGACAATAGAACAATTTATTTCATCTTTTGTATATTCTACTAGTTCGCCTGTATACTTGTGACACTAGTTCCTGACACACACATAGTAGACTTTATATTTTGGGACTGTATATGTTGATTCATGATCTTTGTGACTACATTTATTTAAGTTGGCTAATTTATCCGCTTTTACTTAAATGTTCTAAGCTTAAAATTTGGTAAGTGTGGGAATGATATATCAAATAAGGAAATCTCACCAGAAAACAAACTGTTGGCTTGCCTGACCCGGTGTTGGGAGCCATCACGACCTGAGTTAGGATTTTGGGTCGTGACAACATGGTATTAGAGCACTAGGTTCACATAGGTCTCACATGTCACAGGCAAACCTAGTAGAGTCTTGCGGATAGATACGGAGACGTCTTTATTTATCTTCGGGAGGCTATAGAGTGTTAGGAAACCTCTCTTTATTCATGATCTATCGTGCAGTTGATTGTTTACTAAATCTCATTCTTCTATTCTCTCACAGATGGTGAGGACGCGTACATCTGGCAGAGACCGGGTGAGGGCACCGGCCCGAGGAAGGGGACGGGGGCGTCCCAGAGCTATTCCAGTTGCACCACCAGGGGATACTACTATAGAGGAGCAGGGGGAGGTGCCCCCAGCGAGTCATGCTCCAGTGGAATTCATGACGGTGCCGGGCTTCCAGGAGGTCATGGGCCGTATGATGAGATTTATGGATACTATGTCTCAGGCTGGTTTATTTCCAGCGGATCCTGCCACATCTCAGGCAGGAGGGGGATCCCAGACCCTTACTACACAGGCTGCATGCCAGGCAACAACACTTCATCATACCCCGGGTACACTGCCCGTGGGTGGGGTCCAGCCTGTAGCAGCATCACCTGAGCCCAGACCAACTGCGGACGGTGATCCGCAGAAGTTATTGGACAGATGGACTCAATTGCACCCTCCGGTCTTCGTGGGTGAGCGAGGCGAGGATGCCCAGGATTTCATTGACAGGTGCAGAGACAGACTGCACAACATGAGGATACTGGAGTCCCGTAGAGTGGACTTCGCTACTTTCTAGTTAGAGGGCAGAGATCGCAGATGGTGGCAGTCCTATATTCTCAGCAGGCTAGCAGATTCTCCTCCTATCACTAAGGAGCAGTTCACTCGGATGTTTCTAGACAGATATATCCCACCCTCTGAGAGGGAAGAGCTGGGATATCAATTTGAGCAGTTGGAGCAGGGACAGATGTAAGTGACAGATTATGAGGCTAGATTCTCAGAGTTGTCCCACCACACACTTATGATATTACCTACTGATGCTGAGAGAGTGCGGAGATTTGTAGCAGGGCTGCACTCCGGTATTAGGGCCAGCATGGCCCGAGAGGTGGAGATAGGGACTCCCTATCAGCTGGTGGTCGAGATAGCTCATCGGATTCAGGGCTATCGATCGAGAGGCAGAGAGCAGGGTCAACCGGATAAGAGGGTCAGATATTCCAGGGATTTTAGAGGTGCCCCAGCAAGAGGCAGAGGTCAGTTTGGTAGGGGTCAGACCAGCATGCCCCATATTCAGCACCCCCACCACCACCTCCTCGTGGTGCTCCAGGGAGACCTTATTTCGGTGCTATGCCAGAGGGTTCCCACCGTCCCCCAGTTATCCAGGGTTCTTCTTTAGGGCAGCAGGCCATGCCTCCAGTGAGATGTTATGAGTGCGGGGATCTCGTCCATATCAGGAGGACTTGTCCCAGGTTTCGGGGCAAGGCAATGCAACAGGGTTACCAGCCTATGAGTCCAGCACCAGCAGTCAGGCCACCTAGAGGTGGAGGACAGGTCGGCAGGGGTCGTCCTAGAGGTGGAGGCCAGTTCGGGGGAGGTCAGGCAGCTCCAGTTCACTCTGGTGGAGCTCAGTCTTCCGGTGCTCCAGCAAGATTCTATGCTATTCCGGCCAGATCAGATGCAGTGGCCTCAGACGCCGTGATCACAGGTATTATTACAGTATGTGGTAGAGAGGCATCAATGTTATTTTATCCAGGATCCACTTATTCCTATGTTTCGGTCTTATTTTCTCATTTTCTGGATGCTCCTCGTGAGTCCTTGGGCTCTCCTATATGTGTGTCCACTCCTGTGGGCGATTCTGTGGTGGTAGACCAGATCTATCGGTCTTGTGTGATCACATTCTGTGGATTCGAGACCTGAGCAGACCTTTTATTGCTCGACATGGTGGATTTTTAGGTTATTCTAGGCATGGATTGGCTATCTCCTTATCATGCCGTGCTAGATTGCCATGCCAAGACAATTACTTTAGCCATGCCCAAGTCTCCTAGGCTGGAGTGGAGAGGTTCCCCAGTTAGTGCAGCCAGCCGGGTTATTTCAATCCTGAAGGCTCGACATATGGTCGAGAAGGGTTGTCTGGCCTATCTTGCTTATGTGCGGGACACCACCGCCGAGTCTCCGATGATTGATTCAGTGCCAGTGGTTCGAGATTTTGCTGATGTATTTCCTTCAGACCTTCCAGGCATGCCTCCGGACCGTGATATTGATTTTGCATTGATTTAGCTCCAGGCACCCAGCCTATATCTATTCCTCTGTACCGTATGGATCCTAAGGAGTTGAAGGATCAGCTTGAGGAGTTGTTAGCTAAGGGGTTCATCAGACCAAGTGTATCGCCATGGGGTGCTCCAGTTCTATTCGTGACGAAGAAGGATGGGTCCATGCGGGTGTGTATTGATTACCGCCAGTTGAACAAGGTCACCATTAAGAACAAGTATCCTTTTTCGTGCATCGATGATTTGTTTGACCAGTTGCAGGGTGCTCGTGTGTTTTCTAATATTGATTTGAGATCGGGGTATCATCAGTTGAAGATTTGTGCTTCAGATGTTCCGAAGACTACTTTTTGTACGAGATATGGCCATTATGAGTTCCTGGTGATGTTTTTTGGCTTGACTAATGCCCCAACAACATTCATGGACTTGATGAATAGGGTGTTCAGGCCGTATATTGATTCCTTTGTCATTGTCTTCATTGATGACATTTTGATTTACTCACGTAGCTTGGGGGAGCACGAGCAGCATTTGAGAGTTGTGCTCCAGACTTTGCGAGAATAGAAGCTATATGCTAAATTCTCCAAGTGTGAGTTCTGGTTGGATTCCATGGCATTCTTGGGGCATGTGGTATCTGGAGAGGGTATCAAGGTTGATCCTCAGAAGGTTGAGGCGGTTTAGAGTTGGTCGCATCCTACTTCAGCCACAGAGATCAGGAGCTTTTTGGGCCTAGCAGGCTATTATCGCCGATTTGTGGAGGGTTTCTCTTCTATTGCAACTCGATTGACTAGATTGAATCATAAGAATGCCCCGTTCAGATGGTCCAACGAGTGTGAGGCGAACTTTCAGAAGCTCAAAACAGCATTGACCTCAACACCAGTTCTGGTATTGCCTTCCAGTTCGGGGATGTACATAGTGTATCATGACGCTTCACGCGTTGGTTTGGGATGTGTGTTGATGCAGGAAGGGAGAGTTATTGCTTATGCTTCACGCCAGCTGAAGGTACATGAGAAGAATCACCCTGTGCACGATTTGGAGTTGGCGGTGATTGTTCATGCTCTTAAGATTTGGAGGCACTACTTGTATGGGGTGTCCTGTGAGGTTTATACAGACCACCGCAGCCTGCAACACTTGTTCAAGCAGAGGGATCTTAATTTGAGGCAGCGCAGATGACTTGAGTTGTTGAAGGATTATGATATCACCATTCTTTATCATCCGGACAAGGCAAATGTGGTAGCAGATGCTTTGAGCAAGAAGGCGGAGAGTATGGGTAGCTTGGCTTATATTGCAGCATAGGAGAGACCTCTAGCCTTGGACATTCAGTCCTTGGCTAATCGCCTGGTGAGATTAGACCTTTCAGAGCCTCGTTGTGGTTGCTCAGTCTTCATTATTGGGGGAGATTAAGGCTCGGCAGTATGATGATCCGTGTTTGGCAGAGCTACGGGAGACAGTGGTTCATGGTAGGGCCAATGAGGTTACTATTGGCGAGGATGGTGTTCTGAGACTTCAGGGCTGCTTATGTGTTCCTAATGTTGATGGCCTGAGGGAGAGGATTCTAGATGAGGCACACAGTTCTCAGTATTCTGTTCATCCTGGTGCTACGAATATGTATCGTGATTTGAAGCAACATTACTGGTGGAGGCGGATGAAGAAGGACATTGTGGAGTATGTGGCTAGGTGCCTTAATTGCCAGCAGGTTAAGTATTAGCACCAGAGGCCAGGAGGCCTACTTCAGCAGATGCCCATTCCGGAAGGGAAATGGGAACGCATCACTATGGACTTCGTGGTTGGGTTGCCTCAGACTTTGCGAAAGGTTGACGCAGTTTGGGTCATTGTGGATAGATTGACCAAATCGGCGCATTTCATTCCAGTGGCTACTACATAT
>ML348984.1:0-14221 GCA_005239505.1 Nicotiana paniculata | reverse complement strand
CAGGAGAGGCTCCGCACAACACAGTCCAGACAGAAGAGTTACGCGGATCAGAGGGCGCGTGATGTATCATTTATGGAGGGAGATAGGGTCCTGTTGAAAGTCTCGCCTATGAAGGGTATTTTGAGGTTTGGGAATAAGGGCAAGATAAGTCCGAGGTTTAAGGTCCCTTCGAGGTGTTGAGGCGAGTTGGGGAGGTTGCTTATGAGCTGGCCTTACCTCCCAGTTTATCAGGAGTTCATCCAGTTTTTCATGTATCCATGCTCCGGAGGTACCACGCCGACTTCTCTCACGTGGTTGATTTTAGCACTATTCAGTTGGATGAGAAGTTGGGATACGAGGAGGAGCCAATTGCTATTGTTGACAAGCAGGATCGCCAGTTGAGATCCAAGAGAGTTTTTGCTGTAAGGGTTCAGTGGAAGGGCCAACCAGTCAAGGAGGCGACCTGGGAGTCCGAGGAGGACATGCGGAGCAGATATCCACATTTATTCGGCACTTCAGGTATGATTCTAGATCCGTTCGAGGACGAACATTTTTTTAAGAGGTAGAGGATGTAACGACCCGACCGGTCATTTTGCGTATCAGGACCCCGTTCCCCTAAATAAGACTTCCTGTAGCGGCTTATTATGATTTATGACTTGCGGGGGCGGGTGGTTCGGGATTCAGAAGTGTTTAGAGTGGTATAGGAACACTTGGTTCCTTAAGGTTGGCCTTTAAGGCCAAAGTTTGACTTCGGTCAACATTTTGAGTAAACGTTCTCCGAATCGAGTTTTGACGATTCTGATAGCTTCGTATGATAATTTCGGACTTGGGCATATGTTCAGAATGGGTTTTGGATGACCCAGGGGCATTTCGGCGCCCAATATCGAAATTTGAGTTTCCTTAAGTTTGAAATTTGATTGGGAGAATGTTTTTGTGTTATTGAGGTCCGAACGGAATTCTGAGACATAGTTCCGTTATGTCATTTATGACTTGCTTGTAAAATTGGTGTCATTCCGAGTAGTATAGGTCGGTTCGGCGCATTAAAAGCGAATTCTAGAACTTTAAGCTCAAAGTTTGATTCAATTTGGTTTTGGGGTCGAATTCTTAGTTTCGTTGTTGTTTTTCAGGTTTCGATAATTTGAGCGAGTCCGTATCATGAATACATACCTAACAGTTCCTTTGGACGGGGTCCCGAGGGGCTCGGGTGAGTTTCGGACCCCTCGGAGTTAAATTCAAAAACCAGATTTTTCACTGACTGATTTCCTTCAGTGCAATCGCAGGTGCACTGATGCGATCACATAGAAGGAACTGGGTAGGGGTGGTGAATGCCCTGTGCATTCGCACAAAAGGCACCGCGATCGCGATAGTTGGGCTCTTGACCCAGTGTGATCGCACACCCCACCCGCGTTCGCACAAGAGACCCGCCTTGGGCCATCCCAGCCTCTTACCCTGTGCGTTCGCAGGTCTTTCTCCGCGTTCGCACAGAAGGCCCATGAGGGCCTGGTCATTTAAAGCTCTGCGATCGCACTGCCCAGGCTACGATCGCATAGAGGAGACCACTGGGCATTGTGTTTTTATACACGGGATTTAATTCATTTCCTCATCTTCTTCTTCTTCCTTAGGATGATTTTCAGTATTCAAAAGGGGCAAACGACCTAGTTATTGAAGGTAAGTAAATTCTACTCTAATATTAGTTTCATGCATGGATTACAAGCTAAATTAACTACCTAAATTAGTGAAAACTAAGGATTTGGGGTAGTAACCTAGGGCTTTTGAAAATATAGAAAATTACCCATCAATTAGCCATGAAATCAAGTAAAAATAATGTATTAATGATCCTTAGGCTATGGGTGAGTGTTTCCTTCGAGAATTTTTGGAATCCGAGCTTGCGGGCCCGAGGTTGGATTTTAGGATTTCTTCAAGAATGATGAATTTGACTAAGTAGTAGGAGAATTACATGCTTTGAGTATAAATTGATATATTTGTATAACATTTGGCTAGTTTCAAGTCCGTAGGTGTCGAGTTTGGAGTTTCGGACGCGTTCTTGACCCGGAGAGTAGGTTCGACGCTAGGTGAGTCTCCTTTCTAACCTTGTAAGAGGGAATTGTCCCCATATGTGATTATAAATGGTTGTTTTTCCTTATTTGCGGGGGCTACGCACGCGCGAAGTGACGAGAGCCCGTGCGTTGCTACTATTATGCCTTGTCGGGTAGTTTATGATTCACAAGCATTTTTTACGTGTTATATCTGTGATCTTGCATATGGTCTAAGTAGGCTAATATCCTCGAACCTCTCATGTTAAGGACTAAGAAATTATGCTTTGAAGTTGACATTAATAAATTCTCACCCTCTTAGTATGTTCCCAGCTAAATTATCTGGAATCTCCTGCTAATCATGTATTTATACGGGGACCCGAGTCGCATGGATGATTCACGAGCGGGGTAGCGCTGGTATTATATTAACCCGAGTCACATGAATGACGCGAGCGGGGTAGTCTTAGTATTATATTTACCATGTTGCATGTTCGATTAGCGAGCGGGGCAGATAGATATATCTATTGTTCGGGCAGTTCGACCCTCGACAGTGCACATTTACTTTTCACGTCGTAATGACCGTACGTTCATAGCCTGTTATATGTTTCGGTAATTTGTGAGAAACCCTGAAATTGTAACTGTTGACTTCATGAAAAGAAAGAAGGTTAAATAACTTGTATGCCATGGAAAAGGATGGCGTGAGGGTACTAGAGATTGTTATTTGATGCTCACTTCCTTATTACTGTTCATTTCTGCTATTACTGATTTGCCTGTATTCATTTCACATTGTCTGACCCTAGTAAGTATCACGCCGATCTCTCGTCACTAGTTCTTCGAGGTTAGGCGGGATACTCACTGGGTACATATCTGTCTATATACTCATGCTACTCTTCTGTACTTAATTGTACAGGTTTTGAGGCTGGTGCATCTGGTTATCCGACCAGAGCTTCACCCTGGGAGTATATTCTGGACCTGACTCCACGGTGAGCTGCTTCCCTTGGCGACTCTCAGCAGCACTATGGAGTTATCTTTTGTTTATTTCTGTCTACTTCCTTCAGACAGTAGAACAATTTATTTCATCTTTTGTATATTCTACTAGTTCGCTTGTAGACTTGTGATTCGTGGCACACACATAGTAGACTTTATATTTTGGGACTGTATATGTTGGTTGGTTCATGATCGTGGTGACTACATTTACTTAAGTTGGCTAATTTATACGCTTTTACTTAAATGTTCTAAGCTTAAAATTTGGTAAGTGAGGGAATGATATATCAAATAAGGAAATCTCACCAGAAAACAAACTGTTGGCTTGCCTGACCCGGTGTTGGGCGCCATCTTGACCTGAGTTAGGATTTTGGGTCGTGATAGTTCATTACAAGGCAAGGATTCATTTACTACTTGTCATTCTTTCTATATATAAACATGACAATATAGAAATCATTTCATCTCTTAAGACATGAATATTACACATGTGCTCGCCCCTATGGACATGTATTCAGATTCTAAAAAACATCTCTTGTAACTATTTGAAGACACAGTTGAAAAAAATGTCTTATGGAACAAGTCAATCTTTATCAATTATAACCTCAAACATATTCTTCAACTCACTCGTGATAGCACTCAAGTTGTCTCTCATGAAGTTGAAGACTTCTACCAAAACATCAAGAGTTTAAAAATAAGACTTCAGGACCATACTATACTAAAATAGATGTTTGAAGGAGTTGGACTAAAAGCGAAGATAAATGAAAGATATTTAAAGTCTAATCAAGAAGAGACTAATGTAGAAAGTATTTTAGTAATTTTATTTAGGAGTCCGGGACCTGGTATAAATAGGATATTAGGTATTTCTTTTACGCTTAACTAGCTTTAATTGATGAATGATGAAGACTCTCGTGAGTGAGTGGGTAATTGTCCAAATATCTCCAATTGAATGTCTCTCAAATTGCTATGTGTAAGTAAATCCTGTATGAATTCAAATTCCTATCAACTACATTCTTTTTTTTTTTAGCAATAAGGGAAATATATTAATAGCTAAGCATCCAGTTACGACATATTACAAATATTTATAGTAGTGCCTTGTAAGGAATCATAGTTTCCTAAGGTAACCAACTTAGTACAAACATTAGACGAAATATATTTAACACAATGAACTTCTCCAGATTCTTTTGATATTTTTCTATCACCAGCTCTGGGGGGTTGGAAAAAGAGTTATTTTATTTATGTTGGTTTTCAGTAGTGCATTTTTGCCAAACGTGTGTCACCTCATTTCCCTGTATGAAGTTATGCTTGAGAACCACTTGTCCCTTCGGTCTTGCTTGATGCATCAACTACCTGCAATCATGGACTAAGTTTGTGTAAGTAGGATGATCATTTTCTAAGATATTTATGACCTCCGATGCATCTGTTTCTATTTCCATCGGTACCAAGTTGTGCTCTATTATTGCATGAAGACATTCCTGCAGGGCATGGAGCTCCATTTGTGTATCTGAGAGGGTGGAAACTTTTTTGTGGAAAGTCATAATCCAACTACCTGCACTGTTTCTTGCCACACTATCAACTCCTCTTTGGCAATTGTTTCCACTGAATGCTCCATCTATATTAAATTTGATCCATCCTTTTGGCGGCTTATGCCACTTTATTTTAATAGTTTTTGGGACGTGATTGTTATACCTTTCTCAGTCATTAGTTTATGTTCTTTGCATGATTTATAAATGGTATTTCAATTTAGGTAACAACTAGTGTTATTATGATTATTGTGGTTTCTATTCTTCGATATTTTCCATAATGCAAATGGGAAAACTTCTATCCACTGAAGGTATTTGTTGTAGAAGGTATTCTTTGTTATCTTGACTTGGTCGATCCAATGGGTATGGTTTGTAGTACTGTTGTAGCTAATACCATAATCCCACCATAGGTGTTTAATAATGACACATTCCCAAAATATGTGATGGATGCTTTCTTCTCGTTGTTTGCATGTTGGGCAATTAAGGTTGATATTAATTCCTATTTTTGCTAGGTATGATCTAGTGGGTAGTCTATCATGGTAGCATTTCCAAATAATTTTTTTTTATTTCGTTAGGGCATCTTAATTTCCAGATCCAGGTAAAATCTTTTAGGCTTTTCCCATTTTTGTCAATGATTTTATAGCAAGACGAAGTTGAGAAAATACCATTTGAGGTGAGGCTCCATATGTTGTTGCTATTGCAGTAGGTTGAGAGTTATAAATACCAATCGCGTTAATGTTGTTAGTAATGCATGTTGGGAGATCAAAAGAGATATTTGTGAAAGATCATTTGTTCCCGTTTCTAATTTGACCCACTGTAGTTTTGTCTTCGTGTTGATTTAAGGGGCCTTCGATAGCGTTTGTAAGATTTTCCACATTGAGAATCCAGTTTGATTCTCAAATATTAAGAGAGGAGCTATTATTAATGTCCTATCTAGTGCCTATATTGCAATAGTACCATCCCTTCAGAATACTCCTCCAGATAAAGAAGTATTGATTATTTTTCCTATTACTAACATATTTACTAGATATGACTTAAGTCAATAGAGAATTGGTATTATTAATCGGTCTCCATAGTAGACTTGCTAGGAGTGCCAAGTTCTTGTTCTTGGCTTTCCTGATTCCTAACCCTCCCATGCATTTGTCCTTTGTAATGGAATCCCAATTTAGGAGATGTATTTTTCTTTTTTCCGGTGAGGAGTTCCATATTAAATCTCCTTGCACCTTATTGATCACGCCCAACTATGTCTTATAAAAAGACTAAGCGGACGTTGCAAATATAATCTGAGTATTCGCCCAGAGTCGAATCCCACATAACCTATCAATTATCGTTATTAGACTCACTCGATTCTTCATAATCAACTTCCCAAAGATTATGAATATCAATTGTTGGTGTTTCTACTAACTAAAACTGAATGAAATTAATTAAACTAGAATATAACTATTGTTGGGCTGTAAACAAATGCGAGAAAGATCTAAGGTTATGGTTTCCCCTGTTGATGGAATCCCTTCTTGTATATTTCATATAGTTTGGCCTAATTATCTCTATCAATCATGAGCACTCTTGTTACCGTAAATCTCTCCCGATTAATTACTACAATTTACCAGACGCACTCTCCTGAGTTACGCTAGCTATCTTTTATTATAGTTCACTTTAGATTGCACCCAAGGTATCGTTATCCCTAATTCAACCTTTAAACCCTCGGTTATGGATCCTTCCTATACTTTGGTAGTGGTGTTGTTCAACAACTACCTAAATATGCACTCTCTCCCGAGTAGATACACACTCAATAGGCATATCTAATTGAGGTCCTTCAATCAACTACAACAAGAACTTAGTTGAACAAATAGAGATTAAAACCAAGCAAACTATATTAATATAACAAGATATTCATCCTCAATAGGTTCCACCAAAACCTTAGACTAAATAAGTTAGCTACTCATAATTGTGCTAAAAACAACAATAGAAGAATTCATCAATAATGTTAAAAACACAAGGAAGAAAGATGAGATTTGATGCCCAATTGTCCTCCTTGCCTCTTGCCTTTGATTTCTTTGAACAACACTTTAGACCTTGATAATCCTCTCTTTTGGGAGAGTTTAACCTTATATAGGTTAAGTGGAATTGTCCCAAGCTTCCAATTTTACCCCTGAAAATAACATGTGCGAACAGAACTAGCGCGGTCGCGCTAGTGAACGCGCTACTGGCCGCGCTAATGGCTAAGTATACTGCCTCTGATCACTGGGCTAGCGCGGTCGCGCTATTGGGCGTGCTAAGGCCGCGCTAATGGGACTTCATTCTACCTCAAACACCTGGACTAGCGTAGCCGCGCTATGGCCGCGCAAGTGGACTAGTAGTCTGCCTTAGCGATTTTCTTCCTTCTTTTCACACGCTAGAAACTGCAAGGGGACTTTCTCCTTCAATTTGGCTCCAAACACCATCCTAGGTCCTCATAAGCACAAACATAAAATCCACACTTAGAGCCATTTTAACATCATTTAACATTCCTAAGACAGTGAAGCATCATTAAGTTGGAGTATAAATATACACTAAACTACGTCAATTTAGCCTATTATCAACATCCCACACTTAAATCATTGCTAGTCCTCGAGAAATCCACCCTACTCTACAAAGGTCCTTTCATCAAGTATTTTCCTAATGTGTCACACAACGAACATATTACAAGAGTTGTACCTAGGAATGTAACATCCATGCCTCAAGAGTCGACTCTCACCTGCCATGAAATATTCTTACTTCCTTAAAGTACTCTACACAGAGGTCAAGACTTACCTTTCCGTCATGAAGCAAGTGCCCTCACATCACACACGAGAGTAGTTCCACAAGAATAATATTAAGAACAAGTAGGAACTCAAAGAGAGAGAATTCACTCACTCTCGAAAAGAACATTCATATGTCACAAAGATGCACCATAGGCTTGCCCCGTAGTGTAATACTCTACTAATCGAGCCCATTTAGTCTAAGATCAATTAGGTCTTCATTTGGTTGTAATGTAGGCTAAGGTACAAGTAGGATATATTTAGATATAGTGACTAAGGTTGGGACGAGGCAGTGCACTAAGCCATTAGCGCGACCACTAGCGGTCGTGCTACCCCAGGCCTCAAAAATACTTCGCTTTTTTTTTGACTTTGTCCTTGGAGTGGATTGAGTCTACCCTCGCTTGCGCACACCTACATATGTTAGTATTTACAACAATTCAACTACTCATCCCCTACACTATAAACATTACACATTGGGTTGCCTCTCAACCAGCGCCTTAGTTAATGTCGTGGCACGACAATTACAACAAATCAATGGGTTGCCTCCCATGAAGCGCTTGATTTAACGTAGTGGCACGACACAAAATGAGCGCATTTAAGGATCGCTCGAACTCTGAGGTTCAGTAAGATGCATCACAGACACTTCCTTGTTCTCATCCATACCCACATACGGTTTCAACCTATGCCCATTAACTCTGAAGGTGTGAGAATCTTTTTTAGAAGCAATCTCTACAGCACCTGAAGGAAACACTTCGACCATATGAAATGGTCCAGACCATAGGGACTTGAGTTTAACCGGAAATAGTCTCAATCTTGAGTTATAGAGAAGCAACATATCTCCGGATTTGATGTTTCGATCCACAATGTTATTATCGTGTAACCTCTTCATTCTTTCCTTGTACAGCCTCGTGCTTTCAAAGGAAAGCTATCTGAATTCATCTAGATCATGTAGTTCGGTGACTCGACTTGTTCCCGTAGCATCAAGATTCATATTTAACTTTTTGAGTTCCAACCAAGCTCGATGTTCCATTTCTACCGGCAGGTGACAGGCCTTCCCGAACACCAGCTTGTACGGTGACATACCAATTGGCGTTTTGAATGCAGTTTTGTAGGCCCAGAGTGCGTCATCCAGATTTTTCGCCCAAGCAGTTCTTGTGGCGTTCACAGTTATAATCAGCACACTCTTTATTTCCCGATTTGACACCTCAACCTGTCCACTTGTCTGAGGGTGATATGGGGTTGCCATCTTGTGGCGCACATTGTACTTTGCTAACAGCTTCTAGAAGGCACGGTTGTAAAAATGATTGCCTCCGTCATTGATGATGGCCCTTGGGATCCCAAAGCGGGTGAATATATTCTTCTTCAAGAACCCTACCACCACTCGTGCATCATTGGTGGGGAATGCTGCAGTTTCCACCCATTTGGACACATAGTCTACAACAACAAATATGTACTTATTTCCATAGGAGCTGACAAACGGACCCATGAAGTCAATCCCCCATACATCAAACACCTCAACCTCTTGAATCGGGTTCATGGGCATCTCATGACAACGGGATATGTTCCCTGTCCTTTGACATTCATCACAGCCCTTCACCCATTGGTGTGCATCTTTGAACACAGTTGGCCAGTAGAATCCGACCTCTAGAATTTTAGTCGTTGTTCTGACTCCTCCAAAATGCCCTCCATACGCTAATGCGTGACATGCCTACAAAACAAAAAATTTCTCTATCTCGAGGACGCACCTCCGGATCATATTA
Source organism: Nicotiana paniculata (assembly GCA_005239505.1). NCBI lineage: Eukaryota > Viridiplantae > Streptophyta > Magnoliopsida > Solanales > Solanaceae > Nicotiana > Nicotiana paniculata. Next base: position 5,168 of record ML348984.1, on the reverse strand, counting down.
TCAATACAAATTCTAAACAGGTAAGGTTCATCCCAACAATAATTGCGGCAGTCACGATAAAACTTTTTCTTTTGAACAGATGAGAGTTCATAGGGCTCTATACCACTTGCCAGGTAATTTTCAATGTATGCATACCATGGCACTTCCTCCATGATTGTGGCGAGTAGCTGCTCATCTGGAAAGGTTTCCAGAATATCCTCTTCTTCCACTGCATTTTCAGCTCCTTCAAAATACCTGAGGGAAGCATGGTCAGTGTAAACAATCATCTTAGAGCCGATCAGGTATGATCTGAACTTGTCGAAAGAAAACACCAGTGCCAGCATCTCTTTTTTGGTCACAGTGTAGTTCAGCTGAGCTCAACTCAAGGTCCTACTTGCGTAGTAAATTGGGTGCATTATCTTTTCCTTCCGCTGTCCCAGAACTGCTCCCACTGCGTAGTCACTGGCATCACACATTAGCTTGAATGGTTGCTCCCAGTCGGGGGCAACAATGATTGGTGCCGTGAATAACCTCTTTTTTCAGCTCCTCAAAAGCTACCTTGCAATCATTAGAAAACACAAAAGGGTTATATTTTTCGAGCAACTTACATAGGGGGTTGGTGATTTTGGAGAAGTCTCTGATGAAACGCCGGTAAAACCCGGCATGCCCAAAGAAGCTCCTTATTGATTTAACTAATGTGGGAGGTGGGAGCTTTGCTATAACATCAACTTTAGTCCTTTGCTTGACACCAAGTGCCCCAAGACTATCCCCTCTTGTACCATGAAATGGCACTTCTCCCAATTAAGCAAAAGGTTCGTATCAATACACCGCTTCAGCACTCAGGTCAGATTTGCTAGGCACTCATCGAATGAATTTCCCACCACTAAGAAATCATACATGAACACCTCCATTATATCCTCGACCATGTCAGTGAATATGGCCATCATTCACCTTTGAAATGTGGCGGGTGAATTGCATAAGCCAAAGGGCATCCTTTTGAAGACAAAAATCCCGTAGGGACATGTGAATGAGGTCTTTTATCTGTCTTCCGAGGCAATGGAAATTTGGTTGTACCCCGAGTACCCATACAGAAAACAAAAGTGAGACCTCCCTGCCAGTCTGTCGAGCATCTGATCGATGAAGGGAAGTGGGAAGTGATCTTTCCGGGTGGCTAGATTCAACTTTTTGTAGTCCATGCAAATTCCCTAGCCCGTGACGGTTCTTGTAGATATCAGCTCATTGTTGTCATTTTTTACAACCTCCATGCCACCCTTCTTAGGAACACATTGCACCGGGCTAACCCAGTTGCTGTCAGAGATGGGGAAAATGACATCTAACCACTTTATAATTTCCTTCTTCACCACTTCCTTCATGTTTGGGTTCAGCCGCCTTTGGTGTTCCCTGGAAGGTTTGTGCCCCTCTTCCAGCAGAATTTTGTGCATACAGTGTTGATACCCAATTTTTCCTCAAATTATTTTTTAAATTTGCATATATACCTTCAAAATCAGGTTTCCATAAAATTTGGTATTTTCCCATAATTTTCTCATATTTTTACAAATTTATTTCCAATTTATCCACTATTTTTATCTCTAATAATTAATTATAAATTGCATTAAAAATGATTACAAATACATCTCTTGACTTAATAAATTATTTTTGGCCTTGGTAAGATCAAATTATTTCACAATTAGCCAGATTGGCACTCTTTGACTATAATTGCAATAACTTTGCAATTATAGCCTAATCATATTTTTTATGCAATTTATAGTCATTTTATATTTTAAATATTAATTAATCATGTTAATTTAATTTTATTAAGCATCAATTTTATTTTTATAATTATCAGCTATTTTTATAAATTATTTATCTATTTTATGGGGTATTTAACAAATAGCCATTTTTTCATTTCAATTATAACCTATTAAAACCAGCCCAAACCCCAATTAAAATGACCCAAGCCCAAACCTCCACCTAACCCGGCCCTGGTCCTCTTAAATCCTGGTCGTTGATCATTTTGATCAACGGCTCAGATTACCCTTTTCCTTAATTAATCCTAAACGACCTACCCCAAACCCTCATTCCCCCGTCATTCTGTTGTTACACTCCGCCGTCCTCCCCTCTCATCTCTCTCAACTCTCTCATCTCTTCGACTCCCTCTGCTAAACCTAGCCCCTTTTCTGGCCGTTGCTTTGCCGGTAACCATGGTGGTCTCACCACCACACCCAGCCTATGGCTCTCCTCCTACACCGGATTGATGCTGTCCTGAGGTTTTCAAGGGAACAAGAGGCGGTTCACTTACCTCCCATGATCTCACATGCCGTTCTCCGGCCATCCATGGTCGTCCGAGTAAGATTTCCTCATTTTTCGGCTAGAACCAGTGGTTCTTTAGCCGGTTCTCCTTCTCTTTGGGTTGTCTCTACAAAACCCTAACTATCAGTCTCTGATTTTCATAGATCTATAACAGATCTTGGCTTATTCCGAGCTATTTTTGGTGTTTTCGAAAGGTTTTCCGATTTTTCATGAAGTGACTCTTCACCTTCTAACTAGGGTTTTCAAACCTCTTTTCAAAAATGATTTCCCTTCATATTTTAAGTATTATCTTATGATTTTTATTATGTTTAAGCTTTATTCGAGCCTTTTCCCTTTGTGTCTGAGTTATTTCGTTAAAAACCCTAAAGTCTTAGCTTTCACCTATGGCTTTGAGTTTGTTTACAACGATGTGTTCACTCTGTTCTCTTGATTATTCTGTAATTTCGTGATGTTTTACCCCATATTGCTTGTTAGGGTTTCTGGTTGCTATTACCATGCTTAATCTGTGATTCATCTCTATTCATTGTTTATCGATACCTCTAAATCTTCGCCTTTCCTTTTTGTATTATGCTTATTCAGTGATTCATGTCATTGTCCTATGTAAACCCCTAATTCCGTGTGATTTTACCCTGTTTTAATCACTAGGGTTTCTGACTCTCTCCTATTATGTGTTTACTTTGTATAACCTATACTGATTCTTAAATCAATACTACTCCTATTTCGAATCCCTAATTTCCTGTGATTGATTTCCTTTAATTGATTTCCAGTGATAATCTTTACGACTATTAGTTATTTCTTGATTTATTACTATCAATTGATTCTTAAAGTAGTGCTTTAATGAACCTGCCCCCAATTCCCTACTCTCTGCTTACTACGTATGAATCTTTCCTTATTTGCTTCCGTTCCTTACTTATAACCTTTTCCGAACGTTGGAGAGTTAACTCCCTTAATTAAGAATGTACCCAAAATATTCTTAAACTGATTGATTTTGATTCTCTTAATTGCTGCCTGGCTTTGATCTGCACCTTATTTACTACTGTTTTCAAATCTATATATACCCAGGCCTCTTATTTTCCAAACAGAGGATTTGATCTGTTCAAATCTCTCTCTTTCACAATTAAAAAACTCTCTGCTCTCTCTTATGTGCTAGTTACTGCTATTCTAAGTTAACCGGCTGCAAGCCAAGGCTAACTATTGTGCATCATCTACTTCCTGTTTGTGTTACTACTTTCTTCACTTCACTGGTATGTTCTAATTTAGACTTCAGTCCTCAAACCAACATGTTTCTATCACTGTTGTAATTCAGTGTGTTTCTAATTTGCTTTTACTTAGTATTGAACATGTATATAGGATCCTAAACTTCCCTCTGCGTGTTAAGTTAGGATTTACTTGACCAGCATGTTTCTGTATGCTTAGCACCTGCTTCTTAGGTGAATCTCCATGCTTATGACTGGTACATTAGTTTAATCATGGCCTTAGTTGTTTTGGTGTTAGTCGAACCTAGTACATTACTGTACCCCTAATCCTCTGAACCCTTAGGAGCTCCTGATTGCATGCCTATATGTGTGTCTGCCTGCTACATATTTGCCCTCACATGCTCTGCATTTGTCCCCCAAATTTCATTACCCCTGTTTGTGATTGTTGGACTATCCCTGGTCCTTTGTATGATGTTGAACTTCTATTCGAATCAAATTTCCCCCTTCAAAACTGTTTTCTTACTTACCCTTTCCCAAAATTGTTTTCTTACTTACCCTTTTTCAAAACTGTTTTCTTACTTAAAAACCCTTTTAAAAAAATAAAAAATCACTCTCACATATACTCTTAGAAGTCCAGGTTCTGCCCCTTCTGTGTGAGCATTGCCTTGGGACCCTTGAGCTCCCTCTGAACTTTGACACACAGAGGCTGTCCATTCCACACTGCACTTACTCTATTCTGGCTATGAAATCTGGGTATGAGCACTGCCCGGGAGCCCTTGAGGTCCTTAGGGAACTCTGACACACCCGGATTATGAGAAGGTTGTGAAATAATACCTGGCATTGAGGACTTGGAGATTTGAGCCTATTCTATAGGCTCCCTATAGTTAACTTCTTATTTTCCTTCTATTTCAGTTATGTAATTCGTATTCAATGGCTTGTAATAATTATTTGTAAACAACTCTGGGGACGGATAGTGAAAATGGATGGGTGATATGCATGATTAAGGGTAGAAACCATGACTCTAGGTTTATTTTCTCTATGCGCAATAGCAGCCATGTTTAGGTACACCATGCCATGCATTAGATATCATGTCACTTAGGATTTATGTGTATTCGACATCTCCACGCTTAGAAATCCTGCCGATAGGATAAATAATTACAATGAAATAAGTTGCTATTACGTGATTCTGCCCATGTTCTGAAATTTCACTAGAAATACTGTCTTAGGATAAATAAGCTGTAATCACGTCTCATCATGATATACACATAGAGATCCTGTTTTAGGTAAACAACGTTTAAAATCTGTCACCTATGCTGTTCCTGAAACTGTGCATAATGCTATGATTCTATGTGTATTTAGAAATCCTGTTTAAGTTATTATGCATCATGTTGCATTTGATATCATGCTATAGAATTGTATCTAATTGACTGCATTTAGTCTAAACACAAAACAGTCCCCTGTTCTCAGCAACTGGTAATTAGTCTTTATACATCTTCACACCTAGAATCACATGTTATTAGCTAAAACAACTTAGAGTCATTAATAAATCTGAATAACTGTTGCATGTTATCCAGCACTTAGGAAAGCCTTAGCTAATTAACTTAAAAAATATAAAATCATAACTGTCTTTGTGATCATTTTTAATTGTCAGCATGCTTAAAACTAGTAGGCAAGCCTGATTAA
>MDKI01068921.1:0-27960 GCA_005239505.1 Nicotiana paniculata | reverse complement strand
TTGCTTAGCCTTACGTCGCCCTTCCAAAGAATCTCAGGAAGGCGCCGCGTAATAGTATGGACGTGAAAATGCAACTCACATGGTGTTGGATCTCGACCCTTTTTAACAGCCTATACAAAAATTATTCAATTAAGAAGACAGAGCAACAAAAGCAAATGCTCAAAACTGAAATGCATACTGTTGAAACACCAAGAAAACCAACCCCTTTAAAACCCACAGCTCATGCTGGTCTACAGAGTTAGATTCTGATTCATCATAATCAGACTGTGACTAGTTAGAGTAGTATTCTGATTTATTAGTTCAATTCTGCAGCAAGATTCAGAAGATGAAGTAGATTTGGGTCAAGGAGAGTTCAAACTAGATTCCCTCAAGCACATTCCAGTAGAACAACATATTCAAAAAGGTAAAGATATAAAAATAACAACACAGTATACCATCCCAGCACTTTCAGCAGAGTACTGCTGAAAGAAAAAAACTAGTAAGTATTACCTTTGAACCTCAATAAAGGGAGCCTTAATGATCATTTCAGACAATAGAAATCCAGAGAACAACATATTCAAAAAGGTGAATATTATGTGAAGACTGAACAACATATTCACCTAGCATTGCATCCCATAGACTTATAAAAATAATAAGTTCCAATGTTGCATACTTACTATAAAGGGTAGCCTAGCACATGAAGCTAAACAAGTGTGAAACATTTGCCTGAAACTTACATATGGGCAGAAGCTGATTTCAGAATGTATAAAGAGGAAGAGTATAGGATTTCCATTTAAAAAACGTTTACATAAATGTAACTCTCCGTGACTACAGTAATCCCACTTCAGAAAGTCCTATGCATCCCGCTAATAATTCCATCCCAGTTTTTTCTAACAATAACAAGCACAAAACAGTATACCATCCCAGCACTTTCAGTTTAAGAGTTTGATCTAAAGGAAGTAAACAATGAGAAGAAACAGTATACCATCCCAACACTTTCAGTTTCAGTTCAACACCATTCTCTGTTTTTCCTTTTCCTTTTTCACAAGTTATTCAAGACCATCATCTAAGATAAGCTTTTGATATAATGTTGAGAGTTCCTTCAGATTTCAATAACCCCACCAATACAAGATGGAGAACAACAACAATATGTACCAACATTTGGTTGAAATTGATGAACCTGAGAATGACTTCTATCTTCCAGATTATGATAAAGAAGAAAAGGATTCCAACTTCATTTTCATCATCAACACAATCCTAAGAAAAGGATTCCTTCATTTTCTTGATCATATCGGCTATTTCTTGCGTGTTTTTATCTTTCAATGACATGTTTAAATCAGCTAGAGGGAGACTACACTATGGGGTGGCAATATTCAGTGGCATTTGGACTTTCAATGGTAGAAGGATTAAGCCTTGTGTGCCAAGAGATTATAGACTTAGATGGTCTGATATTTTTCATGCATCACTTTCATTGATTGCTTTCCTTACATTTGCAGCATCACACAATGGTGTGCTTCACTGTTATCATTTTGTTATTCCAAGAAAAGTCATCAATACTGTTCCATTAGTGATTGGATTTGTTATTAGTCTTCTCTTTGTGATATTTCCTTCTAGGAGAAGAGGGATTGGGTATCCCTTCTTGCTACAAAGTGATATATAATGCAGAAAAACTGAGGTGATGTTGCACAAGTCCTATGCATCACACTAATACACTCTTTGTAGTCTTTAATACCATATGTATTATCTGGATACTCATGGCCTAAGTTGTTCGTCCAAGCAGGTGCTAAGTTACAAATAACTTAATTGCTAACTCTCAAGGACATGAAACCTAAAAGAGAATGGAAGAAGGACAGCATGCAACTGGAGCACCAGTTTAAGCAAAATCAATACAGACTACTTTCTCCAACTCCAAAGGAACTTAAGCTACCTAAATCATGAATCATATAGCTATAGCTAGGTCACCAAGAAAGGTGGCACTCTTGTAAACAGAAAGCTCAACAACTAGCAAAAAAGGTGGCACTCTTGTAAACAGAAAGCTCAACAGCTAGCAAAAAAGGTGGCACTCTTGTAAATAGAAAGCTCAACAGCTAGCAAGAAAGAAATCAACACATAAAGTCCCTTTATCCAACTGCTAACTATAATTTTGGCACACATTGACAACCCAAGTTTTTTGAAAAGAAATATTATAAAATAATAATGTCAAGCACAGTATATTAAAAACAAATCAAGAGACAATTCACAACTCATAACTTACCGAACTTAAATAAGATTTTCAGATTCGAATTTGTACAAAACTTAAATGAGATTTTCAGATATTTTATATCCACTTACAAGTCTCTTGCGATGCTCCCCAACACTGATAGAGCCACCTGTGTGAGTCCCAATGGCAACTCCGCTCCCAGCACAACGATTTTTCATCTTATCAATTAAGACACTATTCTGGGCTCATTAGCCTTAAAAAGATAAATTTTAGTTACCTCGATTTACGTGCGCAGTCCGGGCATAAAACCAGAAAGCTTCTATGTGAAACTATATGAAATAATAAATTTTTGAGAGTTAAATTTGATTTTAGTTGACTTTGGTCAACATTTTGAGTAAACGGACCCGGATATATGTTTCGACTATCCCGGGAGATCCGCAGTAAAATATGAGGTTTGGGCGTATGCCCGGAATGGAATTTTCGAGGTCCCTAGCTTCAAAAATCAATTTTTGAAGAAAATTATTTTTGCTGGATTATTAAGAAAATAAAGAAATGAACTAATGTGTGAAATCGTTGGTATCTGGCCCGTATTTTGGTTTCGGAGCCTAGTACAAGTTTGTTATGGCATTAAGTCCTATCTGTGAAATTTAGTGAGAACCAGAATTTATTTGATGTGATTCGAACGTCCGGTTGAGAAATTATGAAAATGAAGTGTTCTTGAGGAAAATCATGAGTTTGAGGTTAAATTCGTAGTTTTTTATGTTATTGTGATGATTTGATCACACGAGCAAGTTCGTATGATATTTTTAGACTTGCGTGCATGTTTGGTTTGGAGCCCCAAGGGATTGGGTGAATTTTGGATAGGCCACAGAGTGATTAGAACTTAAGAAAACTCAGTTGTGCATCTGGTGTTTTGCACAGGCCTCTGATCTCACAAATGCGAAATCAGGCTTCACAAATGCGAAGTCTGCCGGCCTTGGAAATGCGACTATATTGTCGCAAATGCGAAGAAAGCCTGGGAAGGCCAACCTCGCAAATGCGAACCTTTGGCCGGAATTTGCGAAGGCCCTAGATGTCGCAAATGCGACATATATGTCGCTAAATGCTAAGGCAGATCACAATTGCGGTAACTGCAACCTGTTAAGTCAGATTTTAGACGGGATTTTCACCCATTTTTCAATTCTCTCGAACCCTAAACCTCCATAGGCGATTTTTCAAAGACCCAAACTTCTCCAAATCATTGGTAAGTAATATCTAACTAATTCCTTTCAATCCTTAATAACTTTTTATGAGATTCCATCATAGAATCTAGAGTTTTCATGGTAAAAATTGGAATTTTGGGTAGAACTTAAAAAATTCAAAATTTGGGAATTTAGACCTAGAATTGAGGTCGGATTCCAAAACCAAATGTATATCCGGGCTCGGGAGAGAATGGGTAAACGGGTTTTTATCTAAACCTCGAGTTTAGACCAAGCGGGCTCGGGGTCGATTTTTGTCTTTTGATAGGAAAACCATGATTTTGCATTAAAGTTAATGCCTTTAGAAATAATTAATGATGTTGAACCAATTGTGATTAGATTCGAGCGGGTTAGAGGCAAATTCTAAAGGAAAAGTTGTGTTTGAGCACTGACTTACTTGTGAAATGGAGGGAGTGTTTGGTTTAACCTTGACTTGAGAGAATAGGAATCCCCAACTTAAATGTTATGTGGATTTGCATGTGTGTGGTGTATAGGTGAGGTGACGAGTATCTATGCATCACCAAAATATCTGTTGAACATGATCCCTTCCCAGTTCCCAACTTGTTTGATTCCTGGCTTAATGATTTTCATGATTTTGATGCCTCCATGTCTACTTGTTTTCGTCAACTTGTTGTTAAATATTGTTTCACATATTTGGAAGTGTTAGTTGATCCCTTAGCATCATTGTGGTATAAAAAGGGTTGAGCTGGTTGACAGTGTTTTACGATACACACGGTTGGTTTTATTGTGAAATAATAATTGATGAAGTTCACGAATAGTACATATTTCTGCTTACGATTGTTGAGACATAAATATTCTGAAAGGCTTTGGCCTAAATTGTGAAATCCTTTTTATAAATAAAGAGATGTGATTGTCTGGTGGGAGCGGGTTGCACGCCGCAACGAGGAGTAATAAGGGAGGACATGTGGGATTGGGCTGCACGCTGCAACAGGAGAAATAAGGGTGATAAATATAGGGAGGAGCAATAAGGGTGTATAGGTGGGAGCGAGTCGCGCCGCAATAAGGAGCAATAAGGGAGGATATTCATATTTTACTGATTTTAAACATAAAGACTAGAATACTCACTATTTTATTGTGGTCATTTCATATTCTGCACTTATGGTTATTTTAAATTGAAACTTGGAGATTTTCGTGAGGATTGGTTAGAGCTGAGATCTGAAAAAGTTAACCGAGTTGTTTTGTTTATTTGTTGCAAGTATTGTTTAATTGTTATTATTCCCTTCTTGCTTTATTATACATTGTATCCAGGTTATGTTATAAATGCCCCACCGTAGCCTCGTCACTACTTTGTCGAGGTTAGGCTCGGCACTTACCAGTACATAGGGTCGGTTGTACTGATACTGCACTCTGCACTTCTTGTGCATATCTAGGTACCAGCCAGAGCTAGGTGAAAGTAGTAGCTGATATCATTCACACGGAGACACGAGGTAGATCTGTTGGCATCCGCAGATTCCTGAAGTCTTCTCCTCATTAGCTATTTACTGTTTTATTTCATTCAAAACATACATATGTTTTCTTTCAGCCAAATATTTGTAGTATTCTTTAGTGGTTCGTGAATTGTGACACCAGACCCTGGGTGGTTATATAGTTAGTGTTAGCTCGTGGTTTGTTTCATCTTATCGAATATTATTCCTGATTGCATTTAGTAGAAAGTATTAGATTTACTTTTTATTTTAAATTGTTCTATTCTGTTTAAATAAACTTTTAAAAGAAAAGGTTAGTTAAGTTCTAACATTGGATTGCCTAGCAAGTAGGGTGTTAGGCTCCATTACGATCCCGAGGGTTGGGAATTTGGGTCATGACAAGTTGGTATCAGAGCACTAAGTTGCATAGGTCTCACAATTCACGAACAAGCTTAATAGAGTCAGAGGGCTCGGTACAGAGAAGTCTGTACTTATCTCTCAGAGGTTATAAAGTTAGGAACAAACTCATTTTCTTTCTATTCTGTCATGCGATTCTTGTTATCTCAAGTACTGATTGAACTCTTATGTTCTCTCGCAGATGGCGAGAACACGTTCTTCTTCTTCCACTGACCAACAATCAGGTCCTCCAGCAGTAGCAGTTCCTTCAACGGGTAGAGGTCGAGGCAGGGGTAGGACTTAGCCCATTGCTCAGGCAGCAGCCCCAGCTGTGGAGCCTCAGATAGAGATTGATGAGGGGGCTCCAGCTCAGACCGTTCCAGCGGGACCAGTTCAGGTCCCAAAGTGGTTTATTGCTACCCCCGTGCTTCAGGACGCTTTGGTCCAATTAGTGGGCATTATGGAGAGTGTAGCCCAAACTGGCACTCTCCCCGTGGCAGCAACCATATCTCAGGCTGGAGTAAGGGTCCAGACTTCTGCTACCCACACTCCTGAGAAGAATACTCCCCAAATTCAGACCCCAACAGCCAACCCAATTGGGGTAGTTCAGCCAGTTGTTGTAGCACCGCTTGTTGATAGGGCAGTTATGTCCACTGATGCTTTGTGGAGATTGGATAGGTTCATCAAGCTTTTCCCTGTTCATTTCAGTGGTGCTATTTCAGAGGATCCTCAGGAATATCTTGACAGCTGTCATGAGGTTATTCGGAACATGGGCATTTTGGAGACCAATGGGGTCGACTTTGCCGTTTTTCAGTTGACTGGTTCTTCCCAGAAATGGTGGAGGGATTATTTGTTGACCAGACCAACAGGATCACCTGCTCTGACTTGGGATCAATTTTCACATCTCTTTTTGGAGAATTTTCTTCCTATAACTACTAGAGAGGAGCGCCACTGCCAATTTGAGCCTCTTCAGCAGGGCAACATGACTGTCACCCAGTATGAGACTCGATTTGTGGATTTGGCTCGGCATGCTATTCTTTTGTTTCCTACATAGAGAGAAAGGGTCAGGAGAATTATTGAGGGCCTCGCTCAGCCGATCAGATTGCAGATGGATAAGGAGACAGGGAGCAAGATTTCCTTTCAGGATGTGGCCAATATGGACAGGAGAGTTGAGATGGTTCTTAGACTGGGAGGTTAGGGTTCGGACAAGAGACCTCGCCATTCCGGTAGATTCATCAGTGCCTCGTATGGAGGCGGGGATACTTAGGGTAGAGGCCATTCTTCTAGGCCATTTAATTCAGCTCTTCAGACGTCCCATAGTGCCTCAGGTGGTCGTGGATCATACCTGTATTATTCTGATCAGCCAGCCCCTATCAGAGCACCTCCTCTTCAAAGTTATTATTGTGGTCAGTCGGCTCGTCAAGGTCAGCTTCAGTATCAGGATTTGTGTTATGAGTGTGGTGAGTACGGGCATACTCGAAGAACTTGTCTGAGATTTTTGGGTAATCAGCCTCAAGATCAGAATTCTCGTGCTATAGTTCTGGCACCAGCTGCAGCACCACCTGCCCAGCCAACCAGGGTTAGGGGTCAGGTGGTCAGAGGTAGAGGTCAGAATGTTAGAGGTGGAGGCCAGCCTGCTAGAGGTGGAGGCTAGCCCGCTAGAGGTGGAGGTCCACCTATCAGAGGTCATCCCAGAGACACGGTTCAGGGTGATGGGGCCCCACCCTGATTGTATGCATTTTGGCCAGACTCGAGGCAGAGTTCTCCGATGCTGTTATCACAGGTACCATTTCAGTTTGCTATAAAGATGCTTCACTTTTGTTTGATCGGGGGTCTACTTATTCTTATGTGTCATCCTATTTTGCCTCGTATTTGGTTGTGCCTCGCGATTCTTTGAGTTTCCCTGTTTATGTGTCTACGCCGGTGGGGAATGCTATTATTGTAGATCGTGTGTATCGTTCATGTGTGGTCGTTATTGAGGGTCTTGAAACTAGTGTAGACCTTTTGCTTCTTGCCATAGTCTATTTTGATGTCATATTGGGCATTGATTGGTTGTCACCTTATTATTCCATCTTGGACTGTCACGCCAAGATAGTTGTTTTAGCTTTGCCAGGGTTTCCTCGATTGGAGTGGAAAGGGACTCCTGATCATTCTCCCAGCAGAGTGATTTCTTATACCAAGGCTCGTCGCATGGTTGAGAAGGGGTGTTTGGCTTATTTGGCTCATATTCGTGATTCTAATGCTGAGGTTTCTTCGATAGATTCGGTGCCTATTGTTCGTGAGTTTCCCGAGCTATTTTTGGTAGACCTGCCGGGGATGCCACCAGACAGGGATATTGATTTTTGCATTGATATGGCTCCGGGCACTCAGCCCATTTCTATCCCTCCATACTAGATGGCCCCACCAGAGTTGAAAGAATTGAAGGAGAAATATCAAGACTTGTTTGATAAGGATTTCATTAGACCTAGTGTCTCGCCCTGGGGTGTGCCGGTTCTGTTCGTAAAGAAGATGGATCTATGAGGATGTGTATAGATTACCGGCAGTTGAATAAAGTTACTATCAAGAATAAGTATCCGTTGCGAGGATTGATGATTTGTTTGATCACCTTCAAGGTGACAGGGTGTTTTCGAAAATTGATCTGAGATCGAGATACCATCAGTTGAAGATTATAGCATCCGATGTCCCTAATACAGCCTTTCGGACGAGATATGGGCACTATGAATTTCTGGTAATGCCTTTTGGCTTGACTAATGCCCCAGCAGCATTTATGGACTTGATGAATCGGGTTTTCAAGCCTTACCTGGATTACTTCGTAATCGTTTTTATTGATGATATTCTAATATACTCCCGCAGTTAGGAGGAGCATGAGCAGTACCTCCGGATAGCGCTCCAGACTTTGAGAGATAGTCAGTTATATGCTAAATTTTCAAAGTGCGAGTTCTGGTTGAATTCAGTAGCTTTCTTGGGTCACATCGTATCAGTAGAGGGTATTCAGGTAGATCCTAGGAAGATAAAGGCAGTCAAGAACTGGCCTACACCCACTTCAGCCATGGAAATCAGGAGATTCTTGGGTTTGGCGGGTTACTGTCATCGTTTTGTGGAGGGGTTTTCATCTATATCAGCCCCAATGACTAAATTGACTCAAAAAGGTGCCCCATTTAAATGGTCAGACGAGTGTGAGGCGAGCTTTTTGAAGCTCAAGACAACCTTGACTTCAGCACTGGTGTTGGTGTTACCATCAGGTTCAGGATCTTTAATGGTATATTGTGATGCTTCCCATGTTGGGCTTGGAGCAGTATTGATGCAGGAGGGCAGGGTGATTGCATATGCGTCTCGGTAGTTGAAAGTCCATGAGAAGAATTACCCTGTCCATGACTTAGAGTTGGCAGCCATTGTTCACGCATTGAAAAATGGAGGCACTATATTTATGGTGTGCCGTGTGAGGTTTATACGGATCATCGCAGTCTCCAGTACTTGTTCAAGCAAAAGGATCTTAATTTGAGACAGAGGAGATGGTTAGAGTTATTGAAGGATTATGACGTCACTATATTGTATCATCCGGGGAAGGCCAATGTGGTGGTCGATGCATTGAGTAGGAAGGCAGTGAGTATGGGCAGCCTTGCATTTATTCCAGTCGGTGAGAGGCCATTAGCTTCAGATGTCCAGACTTTGGCTAATCAATTCGTGAGATTAGACATTTCAGAGCCCCGCCGTGTTTTAGCTTGTATAGTCGCTCGGTGTTCATTATTCGAGCATATCAAAGATTGGCAGGATGATGACCTGCACTTGATGGTCCTTAGGGACACAGTTCGGCACGGTGGTGCCAAGCAAGTTACAGTTGGAGATGACGGCGTTTTGAGGATGTAGGGTCGAGTGTGTGTGCCTAATGTTGACGGGCTTCATGATTTGATCCTTGAGGAGGCTCACAGTTTTAAGTATTCTATTCACCCAGGTGCTGCCAAGATGTACCAGGACTTGCGGCAGCATTATTGGTGGCGAAGGATGAAGAAGGATATTGTTGTTTATGTGGCTCGTTGCTTGAATTGTCAATAGGTGAAGTTTGAGTATCAGAGACCTGGTGGTTAGCTTCAGCAGATAGAGGTTCCTTAGTGGAAGGGGGAGTGTATCACTATGGACTTCGTTGTTGGACTCCCACGGACTTAGAGGAAGTTCGACGTCGTTTTGGTTATTATGGATAGGCTGACTAAATCAGCACACTTCATTCCAGTGGCAAGTACTTATACTTCAGAGCGGTTGGCAGAGATATATATTTGAGAGATTGTTCGCCTTCACGATGTGCCCGTGTCTATCATTTCTGATCAAGGTATGCAGTTTACCTCGCACTTTTGGAGGGCAGTTCAGCGTGAGTTGGGTGCACGAATTGAGTTGAGCACAACATTTCATCATCAGATGAACGAGCAGTCCGAGCGTATTATTCAGATCTTGGAAGATATGCTATGTGTATGTGTTATTGATTTTGGAGGTTCTTGGGATCAGTTCTTGCCGTCAGCGGAGTTTTCCTACAATAATAGCTATCAGTCGAGCATTCAGATGGCTCCCTATGAGGCATTATATGGTAGACATTGCAGATCGCTAGTTGGATGGTTTGAGGCGGGAGAGGCTCGGTTATTGGGTACAGACTTAGTTCAAGAGGCCTTGGATAAGGTCAAGGTTATACAGGATCAACATCGTGCAACTCAGTCTAGGAAAAAGAGTTATGCCGGTAGGAGGAGTCGGTAACCATTTTAGATCGGCAGGTTCGTCAGTTGATGTCAAGGAATTTCCCTTCAGTTCGAGTGCAATGGAAAGGTCAGCCTGTTAAGGCAGCTACTTGGGAATCCGAGTCGGGCATGCGGGGTAGATATCCCTACTTGTTTGCCATTTCAGGTAATTTCTATGTCCGTTCGAGGACAATCATTTGTTTTAGAAGTGGAGATTGTGATGACCCAAAGGGTCATCTTATGAATTGAGACACTATTCTGGGCTCATTAGACTTAAAAAGATAAATTTTAGTTACCTCGATTTGCATGCACAGTCCGGACGTGAAACCGAAAAGCTGTTATGTGAAAATATATGAAATAATAAATTTTTGAGAGTTAAGTTTGATTTTAGTTGACTTTGGTCAACATTTTGAGTAAAAAGACCCAGATCTATGTTCCGACGATCCCGGGAGGTCCACAGTAAATTATGGGACTTGGGCGTATGCCCGAAATGAAATTTTCGAGGTCCCTAGCCTTAGAAATTAATTTTTGAAGAAAATCATGAGTTTAAGGTTAAATTTGTAGTTTTTGATGTTATTTTGATGATTTGATCGCACAAGCAAGTTCTTATGATGTTTTTAGACTTGTGTGCATGTTTGGTTTGGTGCCCCGAGGGCTCGAGTGAGTTTTCGATAGGCCACAGAGTGATTAGAACTTAAGAAAACTCAATTGTGCATCTGGTGTTTTGCACATGCCTATGATCTCACAAATGCGAGATCAGGCTTCACAAACGCGAAGTTTGCCGGCCTGGGAAATGCGACTATATTATTGCAAATGCGAAGAAAGCCTGGGAAGGCCAACCTCGCAAATGCGAACCTTTGGCTGGAATTTGCGAAGACCCCAGATGTCACAAATGCGAAGCCAGATCGCAATTGCGGTAACTGCAGCCTGTTAAGTCAGATTTTAGACGGGATTTTCACCCATTTTTCAATTCTCTCGAACCCTAAACCTCCATAGGCGATTTTTCAAAGACCCAAAATTCTCCAAATCATTGGTAAGTGATCCTTAACTAATTCCTTTCAATCCTTAATAACTTTTTACAAGGGATCATCATAGAATCTAGAGTTTTCATGGTAAAAATTGGGATTTTTACGGGTAGAACTTAGGAATTTCGAAATCTGGGAATTTAGACCTCGAATTGAGGTCGGATTCCAAAACCAATTGTATATCCGGGCTTGGGGGAATGGGTAAACGGGTTTTGATCCGACCCTCAAGTTTAGACCAAGCGGGCCCGAGGTCGATTTTTGTCTTTTGATAGGAAAACCATGATTTTGCATTAAAATTAATGCCTTTAGCAATAATTAATGATATTGAACCAATTGTGATTAGATTCGAGTGGGTTAGAGGCAAATTCTAAAGGAAAAGTTGTGCTTGAGCAGTGAATTGCTTGTGAAATAGAGGTAAGTGTTTGGTTTAACCTTGACTTGAGGGAATAGGAATCCCCAACTTAAATGTTATGTGAATTTGCATGTGTGTTACATAGGTGAGGTGACGAGTATCTATGCCCCACAAAACTATCGGTTGAACATGATCCCTTCCCTGTTCCCAACTTGTTTGATTCCTGGCTTAATGGTTTTCATGATTTTGATGCCTCCATGTCCACTTGTTTTCATCAACTTTTTGTTAAATATTGTTTCACGTATTTGGAAGTGTTAGTTGATCCCTTGACACCATTGTGGTATAAAAAAGGGTGAGCTGTTTGATAGTATTTTACGATACACACAGTTGGTTTCATTGTGAAATGATAATTGATGAAGTTCATGAATAGTACAGCTTTCTACTTACAATTGTTAAGACATAAATATTGTGAAAGGCTTTGGCCTAAATTGTGAAATCCTTTTTATAAATAAAGAGATGTGATTTTCTGGTGGGAGCGGGTTGCACGCCGCAACGAGGAGTAATAAGGGAGAACAGGTGGGATCAGGTTGCACGCCGCAACAGGATAAATAAGGGTGATAAATATAGGGAGGAGCAATAAGGGTGGACAGGTGGGAGCGGGTTGCGCGCCGCAACAAGGAGCAATAAGGGAGGATATTCATATTTTACTGATTTTAAACGTAAAGACTAGAATACTCACTATGTTATTATGGTCATTTCATATTCTGCACTTATGGTTATTTTAAATTGAAACTTGGAGATTTTAGTGAGGATTGATTAGAGCTGAGATCTGGAAAAGTTAACCGAGTTGTTCTGTTTATTTTTTGCAAGTATTGTTTAATTGTTATTATTCCCTTCTTGCTTTATTATACATTGTATCCATGTTATATTATAAATGCCCCGACGTAGCCTCGTTACTACTTCGTCGAGGTTAGGCTCGGCACTTACCAGTACATGGGTTCGGTTGTACTAATATTGTACTCTACACTTCTTGTGCAGATCCAGGTACCGGCCAGAGCTAGGTGAAAGTAGTAGCTAATATCATTCACATGGAGACACGAGGTAGATCTGCTAGCGTCCGCAGATTCCTGGAGTCTTCTCCTCATTAGCTATTTACTGTTTTATTTCATTCAAAACAGACATATGTTTTCTTTCAGCCAAATGTTTATAGTATTCTTTATTTGTTCGTGAATTGTGAAACCAGACCCAGGGTGGTTATATATTTAGTGTTAGCTCGTGATTTGTTTCGTCTTATCGAATATTATCCTTGATTGCATTTAGTGTAAAATATTAGATTTCTTTTTTATTTTAAATTGTTCTATTATGTTTAAGTAAACTTTTAAAAGAAAAGGTTAGTTAAGTTCTAACATTGGCTTGCCTAGCAAGTAGGGTGTTAGGCGCCATCACGATCCGGAGGGTTGGAAATTTGGGCCGTGACAATTTTTGACTTTTCAACACACTTAGGATCTTTCCAAAGTCTCAACCAACTTTCCCACACATAATTTGGAATAGTATCCAGTTGCACCCCATTTGATTTTAGTTTGCTAACAAAATCACTATATCTTTTTGCTGCCCTACGCTCCCATTGGATCCACACCGCACTATCAATTGAAGAATCCCAGTAGAATGCCTTCTGCAATATATTTATAAAGTAATAACATTAATAAGTTACATATAAAAGTTAATATACTTTCTAAATCCAATTGTGATGGATTATACCTTGAATTCTCTAAAATAATTTTTTTTATATCTCATTTGAGATGATTTTCCAATTAATTCCATTAGGATCAATTTCATGCTTGAAAGACTTAGTTATACACTCAGAACATTCAAATGAAGGCTCTAACCTGAACAAATTAGAAGACATTATTTAAAGGCATACCATATATCAATAAAAATATACTAAAAGTAATATTACAAGTATGGACTAACCCTGTAGGAGAAATAAAAAGAAGCGTTTGCGCCCCGCGGGTACTGCTACACTCAGTTTCGCCTATTATGTTTCTTTGAGAAGATGTACCCTCGCCTATTGTATTGCTTTGATTAGGGGTATTTGGAGATGGTTCAAAATTAATAGTTGGGGTACTACCATGGCCTGATGTTTGAATAGGTGGCACACTACTAGGACCTAATGTTTGAACTTGATTGATGTGATCTGGTCCACCTGAGGAACTCGTACCACCTTATTGAGGATTGATTGTGAAAATGGGAACAATAGGCATATTTTCACGAGAAGCAAAATCAACCCTAACTGAAGATTTACCTACACGGCCTGCGCTACCTCGACCTCTACCTCGAGGCATATCTACAAAATAAATAAATAAAAGAAGGATATGAAACAAATGCATATCTAAATAACATATGGCATATGAAGATTCAAAATAAAACGTTCTGCTAAAGACAATATCAGAAAGACACTATTAAATTGATAATAAGAGACATATCAAAATATAAAAATTACCTGATCTATCTAATGCTTGAACTACTCACTGAATTGTTGAATTTGATAAATTATTTAGACCAAAATACAACGATCTTGGCTCCAATTAATTCTGAATTTAGACAGATTAATCATATAACACTATTAAGTTGATAATAAACATTATTCTACTGCTACAAAAAAGAGTTAGAATAATGTAAGAAGAGGCACAACACTACGTGAGCTAGAAGAGTAATATACCATTTAGATTACTACAAACATGGTATTCAATTTGATTCTCTATATATTATACTACAAAATAGATACATGAGTTATAACATACCACACAGATTACTAGAAAAATAAAACTCAATAAGAATATAGTAGTGCATTTTTATCAACACACTAGTCATCATTTGTTTCTTCTTCAAACTCTTCCTCATCATCCTCCTCATTTTCATCCTCAGTTTCATATTCGTCTTCTGAAGATTCTTCTTCGAACTCTTGATTCTCTATCAATAGTCCATCATCAATACTATTTCAATTACATCCCTATTTGGATCATGTAAGATTATATTCTCATCAATGGTGAAATTCATATCTATCAAATGGACTTCAACTTCTTCAACTTGGAATGGAAGATTCGGTTCTGGAGTTTATGTTATTGCCTCCATTGAAGGTTCATAAGAATGAGACGACTCAGGTTCAGTATTATTATAAGACTGGCAGCTCAAACCATGTCCAAAATTGGGTTCAGCTGCATCCAAGACCATTTGTCGATATGGATTCTCATATCCCGATTCAGGTTGAGCGCCACCATAAAAATCACCACTAGAAGACATCTCACCGGTCACATTTTTTTCTCCTTAATACTTCCAAAGAAAATAGTTCTCAACAAATCCATAATGATAAATGTGCAATTTAACAGCTTCAACATCCATGTATTTAATGTTGTGACATTTTTATATGGATATCTAACATTGTCACCAATCATGCGATTGCGCTGAGAACAAGCAAACTGGAAAAACTTGTTCACACCAGCTATGAAACTTGAATTAATACCCCCTCGGTCATCCAACCTTTTGTACATCCAATCACGCTCTAGATTGTCCATGTTCATATTTAATATTAAAATAAACAAGAACTTAGAGTTCCTTATTTAATAAGACTCAATTAACACTTTGGCTACAACAACAACAACAACGACCCAGTATAATCCCACAAAGTGGAGTCTAGGGAGGGTAGTGTATACGCAGACCTTACCCCTACCTCGATAGGACAAAGAGGTTGTTTCCAATAGACCCTCGGTAAATTTATAAAGCTTTTATAACAAGAAAATTGAATATAAGCCAGAAGTAATCCCAAAAGATATCCATATAGTATACTCACTCTCTCTGTATTCCCTGTCACCAATAAATCCTGGATTTATGGCACCACCATCATCCTTGTTCAACTGCGAAAGAAGGTGGTCACGTAAGATATTAAAAATTAGTAGCACTACAGCTTGTAGGAATTGAGATGACAAGCTAACATAACGTTATGAATCCGGTAGATGTCAAGAAAACATTAAAAAATACAGTCAACATGTACATGACTTTTGTGAAATCCCTCAACTCTTGTTTTTCCAAAATCAGATCAATAAGGGATTCACAACAACTGAACTCTGTTACAAGACGCAATTTTCTTTTCTTTTTTATCAAGTAAAAGTGCACTACAAGAAGCTGTGGTAGCAATGTATCACTTATGGAAGGTCAGCACAAACTTCTGGGAGAATTTTCTAACTTCAACCGCATTTTTATTAAGGAAATGAGACAAAGACCAAATGTTGTACACTACTAACTCTTAAAAACATTACTTTTCAAACACCAAAGGAATAAAGATAGAGAAACTTTGAAAAGAAAACACCAAAATAAAGCACAAGACATGATGAAATCACAAAGAAGCTTACCTTATCAAGGACATACAATCCCTAAAATCAATGCAAGACTTCGAATTTCAGAATTCTGCAAACACACGACATCGAATTTCAGATTTTCGCAACAAAAAGTTGCAATTTCAAAGGTTTTCTTCTATTTTTCAGATAGGAAAGTAATAACCTCCTACCACAGTAAGATAGATAAAAAAATCACTTTTTAACACAAGAAAAGTAACGAAATTGTCAAAGATTTGACACTTAATGCGAACACTTAATTTGTCAAAGATCAGAAGAAAGCAAGCCCATACCTCTGAGAATAAAACCCCTTTACAAAAACGGGAAAATAGTTGAGGATCGTCAACTGTGACCTACTCAACTGAGTTCTCAGCGTTTGTTGAGGACCGTTGACTGAAAAATATTAAGGATCAACCATTTCTGCCTTCGAAGAAGAGGAAAAGAAGAAAGAGGAAGAAAAGACGAAAGAAATTGGGGTGTTTGTGCCCTAATGGTTGGAACGTACCTAGGGTAATTTCATTTTTGGGATGAAAATTTAGCAACGGAATAGCGACAGACCGAAATTCTGTCGCTAATAAAAATTAATGAAATTTTATTTTACGAAATTAGCGATGAAATATTTTGTCGCAGGTAACTTTCGAATGCCTTGATAAGTAAAATGAATTATGTGATGGATTTTTTGACGTTAAATCAATTTCTAAGTTTAATAATTTTTGTCGCCCAACTTTCTTCGCTAATTTTGTATGTAAAATAAAGGCGCTAATATTTAGCTCCAATTTTAGCAACGAATATAAGTTTTTGTCGCTAATCCGCCGCTATATATGATAAGAATTATCTTGTAGCTTATGTAACGACCCGACCGGTCGTTTCGCGTATTAGGACCCCGTTCCCCTAAATTAAGTTTCCCCTAGTGGCTACTCATGCTTTATGACTTGCGGGGATGGGTGACTCGGGATTTGGGAGTGATTAGAGTGCTTTAGGAGCACTTGGTTCCTTAAGGTTGGCCTATATGGCCAAGTTTGACTTCGGTCAATATTTTGAGCAAACGACCTCAGAATCGAGTTCTGACAACTCCAGTAGTTCCATATGATTATTTCGGACTTGCGCGTATGTTCGGAACGGGTTTCAGTGACCCCGGAGCATTTCGGTACCCGAAATGGAAATCAGGATTTCCTTAAGTTTGAAATTTGGTTTGGGACGTGATTTTATGCTATCGAGGTCCGAACGAATATTCGGGACCGGGAATAGTTCCACCATGTCATTCATGACTTGTCCACAAAATTTGAAGTCATTCCGAGTTGTATAGGTCGGTTCGACGCATCGTTATAGAAATCTTGAATTTGAAAGTCCTAAGTTATGAATTCAGGGGTTTTGGGATGTGATTTTGAGTTTTAGCGATGTTTTGAGTGTTCTGTAGGCTCGAGAGAGTCCGTATTATGGTTTGGGACTTGATGGTATATTCGGACGGGGGCTCGGGTGGGCCCAGGTGCCTCCCGGACATCACATGAAGCCAAAAATCAGCTAAAACAACTACTGGTGCAGTTGTTGTTGGTGTGACCGCAGGTACGGTTGCCCAGCCGCAAGTGCGGGACCGCTCCTGCGGTCCCATCCTCGCAGGTGCGAAAACCCAAGGGTCCCCCTACCTTCGCAGATGTGGAAAAATTTCCACAAGAGCGGGTCCACTGGTGCGGAAACCCCTCCGCAGGTGCGATCCCCAGCCCCCTCGCCATTTTCCGCAGGTGCGATTCTTTTCTCGTCGGCGCGGGACCGCAGGTGCGGTCCCAGGGTCGCAGGTGCGGAAACCCCTGTAGGCAGGCATATTTAAATGTTTAAACATGGGTTTTCTTCATTCTTTCTCATCCAAAACTCCATTAGAGAGCCTTCAAGCTTGAGCAACACCCTCCACGACCTATATAGTGCTAAGGTGAGTAATTCCTCTCTATTTTCCTAATTTTTACATGGAATTCAACAAGAATTAATTACTAAAACATCAAAAATCAAGGATTTGGATAGTGAAAGTTAGGGTTCTTAAGAATTTGATAAATCACTCAATGATTGCCATGCATTCCAATAAAAGTTACGTAATCTTGATCCTTAGGCTACGAGCGAGCGACCCCTTCAATAATTCTCGATATTTGAGCATGCGGGCTCGGGGTTGAAATTGGGTAATTCTTCAAGAATGGTGAATTTTGGTTTAATAGGTTAATTATTCTTCCTTGATCATGAGTTGATGTAATTATACTATATTTGGCTAGTTGCGAGCCGTCGAGGCTAGATTTCGGAGATTCTGGCGCATCCTTGATCCGAGAGGTGGTTTCATCATGAGGTGAGTCTCCTTTCCAACGTTGTAAGGGGGAAAAGTACCCATAGGTTCCTTATTTGCTATGTATACATGTTGTGGGGGCCGCGTACGTACCAAGTGACGAGAGTCCATACGTGGCGACTATATTGCTATGTCGGGTAGCTTTAGGACTCACGAGCATGCCACTATGTGCCTTATTTGTACCTTTGTATGTGTTATGAGTTGTAATTACTATTGAGGTGATATGGAAACGTGAAACATTATGATTTAAATCCCAGTTGGCTATCTATGGTATTGACACTGTCTTGTTGAGTTGGTACACATATGTACTTATATATATATATATATATATATATATATATATATATATATATATATATATATATATATATATATATATATATATATATATATATATATATGCACTTGTTATCGAGTCAACACACGAGTCGCAGACATGATGCGCGATCATGGGTCAGCTTATCATTATCGATTCATCACACGAGTCGCAGGTACGATGCGCGATCTTGGGTTAGCTTATTATATTGAGTCAGCACGCGAGTCGCAGGTATGATTCACGATCGTGGGTTAGCTTATGACCTCAGTCCCTATGACCACCCTTATGACTCCGGCCGGTCGTCTTGACCTGGTATGTGTATGATCACTTAAGTTCTGAGTCACTTATAGCTGGAGTGTCAGGTATTGGTTAAGAGGAGATTTTGGTACTTTGTTGTTCCTTTTTCAGTTATTACCTGGATTTCATTATTTGCTATGTACTTGTTGTTCACTGTTTCTCATGCCTACTGCTTTAGCCATATCTTGTTTTATATTATATTGTTGGACCTTAGTGAGTGCCTAGTCGACCTCTCGTCACTACTCCTTCGAGTTTAGACGAGATACTCACTGGGTACATATTTATTATGTACTCATGCTGCGCTTTTTTTTCCTGTACTTGACTGTACAGGTCCGGAGGCTGGTACATCTGATTATCAGGCCGGTGATGAATACTGACTTTTGTTGATTCGACTTCGCGGTGAGCTGCTCTTCCTGACGATCTCTGGCAGCGCCCTGAAGTTTCCTTTGTCATTTTCCCGTCTACTTCATTCAGGCTGTGGGATATATATATATATTATCCTTGTATATTCAGATAATTGCCCGTGACACTAGTTCCTGGCACACACGTAACGTATACTTTGGGTTTTGGGCTGTATATTTATCCATATGCTTATCTTTTGGCTCAGGTGTCGTATGATTTTATTTTATGCACAGGCTATCATCATGCTAGTAATTTCTTAAAATTGGTAGACGTTGGAATAATTAACCAAATGGGAAGGGTAACACTTAGTATCATTCATGTTGGCTTGCCTAACCCCGCCGTTGGGCGCCATCGCGACTTGAGTTAGGATTTGGGTCGTGACAACGTGGTATCAGAGCTCTAGGTTCACGTAGTCTCACGAGTCACGGGCAGACCCAGTAGAGTCTTGCAGATCGGTACGGAGACGTCTGTAGTTATCTTCAGGAGGCTATGGGGTGTTAAGAAACTTATCTTTGTTCATATTCTCTCGTGCAATCGATGATGTACTCAAATTTGTTCTTTTATTCTCTCATAGATGGTGAGGACGCGTGCATCCGATGTTCCTGAGCCAAGGGATGCCACAGTCCCTGCCGCCCGAGGTCGTGGTCGAGGCAGGGGGAGGGTACCTACCCGAGGTAGAGGATAAGGGCGTCCCAGAGCTGTACCGGCCGTACCACCAGAGGACCCTACTTTTGAGGAGTAGGATGAGGTGCCTCTATTAGCTCCCGCTCCAGTAGACTTTATGACGATGCCCGGCTTCCAGGAGGTCATGGGCCGCATGTTGAGATTCATGGACACCATGTCCCAGGCAGGCATACTTCCAGCAGATCCTGCCACTTCCCAGGCGGGAGGGAGAGTCCACACCCCTACCACTCAGGCCACAGGACAGGCAGCAGCAACACACCACATTCCGGGTACACCGCCCGTGGGTGGGGTTCGGCCTGTAGTAGCAGCGCCAGAGCCCAGGCCAGTTAAAGAGGGCGACCAACAGAAGATGCTAGATAGATGGAACCGACTTCGCCCTCCAGTCTTCGGGGGTGAGTGGGGTGAGGATTCCCAGGACTTCATCGACCGGTGCGGGGATAGACTGCACAACATGAGGATCTTAGAGTCGCATGGGGTCGACTTTAATACATTTCAGCTAGAGGGTAGAGCTCACCGCTAGTGGCAGTCATATCTTCTTAGCAGGCCAGCAGATTCTCCTTCGGTCACCTGGAATTAGTTTACTCAGCTATTTCTGGACAGGTACATCCCACCTTCTAAGAGGGAGGAGCTTCGGGGTCATTTTGAGCGGTTGGAGCAGGGGTAGACGTCCGTGACTGATTATGAGGTGAGATTTTCAGAGTTATCCCACCATGCTCTTATGATATTTCCTATTGATGCCGAGAGGGTGCGGCGGTTTGTGGCAAGCTTACATCCAGGTATTCGAACCTCTATGGCCAGAGAGGTAGAGATGGGTACCCCGTACCAGCTTGTAGTCGAGATAGCTCGACTGATTGAGGGATACCGGCTGAGGAGCAGGGAGCAGGGTCAGCAGGACAAGAGGGCCAGATTTACAGGTGATTTCAGGGGTGCTCCAGCTAGGGGAAGGGGTCAGTTCGGAGGCGGTCAGTCCAGCAGGCCTTCATATGCAGCACCTCCACTATCTCCCAGGGGTGTTCCAGCGAGGCCTCAGTTCAGTGCCATGCTAGAGCGCTCCTACCGTCCTCCAGACATCCATAGTTCACCCAATGATTACTCCCGCCATCAGAGATCCTCCGGTTCCTATTTCATTGTTGTGTCAGATGATTCTCATCGCCTTCTGGACATTCAGGAGTCTTACTCTTCAGGACAGCAGGATATGTCACATATGAGGTGCTTCGAGTGTGGGAACTTAGGCCACATAAGGAGGGATTGTCCTAGCTATCGGGGCAAGGCCGTGCAGCAGAGTCACCAGCCTGTGATTTCAGCACCAGCAGTTTGATTGCCTAGAGGTGGGGGTCAGGTTGGCAGGGGCCGTCCTAGAGGGGGAGGCTAGTCCGGAGAGGGTCAGTCAGCTCCAGCTCGTTCTGGGGGAGCTCAGTCTTTAGGTGCTACAGCCAGATTCTATGCTATTCTGGCCAGATCAGACGCAGTGGCCTCAGATATTGTGATTACAGGTATTATTTCAGTCTGTGGTAGAGAGGCTCAATGTTATTTGACCCAGGGTCTACATACTCATATGTTTCAACGTTATTTGCCCATTTTCTAGATATTCCTCGTGATTCCTTGGGTTCTCCCTTGTATGTGTCCACTCCTGTAGGCGATTCTGTGGTGGTAGACCGGGTCTACTGATCTTGTGTGATTACTTTCTGTGGGATTGAGACCAGAGCCAACCTGTTATTGCTCGACATGGTTGATATCAAGGTTATTTTGGGCATGGATTGGCTATCTCCTTATCATGCTATGTTGGATTTCCATGTCAAGACAGTCACCTTAGCCATGCCTGAGTCGCCGAGGTTGGAGTGGAGAGGTTCTTTAGTTAGTGCATTCAGCCTGGTCATCTCCTTTATGAAGGCTCGGCAGATGGTCGAGAAGGGGTGTTTGCCTTACCTTGCTTATGTGCGGGACACCACCGCCGAGTCTCTTACCATTGATTCAGTGCATGTTGTTCGAGAGTTCTCAGATGTATTTCCTTCAGACCTACCTGGCATGCCTCCATACCGAGACATTGATTTCTGTATTATTTTGCTCCAGATGCTCAGCCTATTTCCATTCCCCCGTATCGTATGGCTCCTAAGGAGCTAAAGGAGACGAAGGGGCATCTTGAGGAGTTATTGGCTAAAGGGTTCATCAGGCCGAGTGTGTCACCGTGGGGTGCTCCAGTCTTATTTGTGAAGAAGAAGGATGGGTCTATGTGGATGTGCATTGATTACCGCCAGTTGAATAAAGTGACCATCAAGAACAAGTATCCTCTGTCGTGCATTGATGACTTGTTTGATCAGTTGCAAGGTGCTCGTGTGTTATCTAAGATTGACTTGAGATCGAGTTATCACCAGTTGAAGACTCGGGTTTCAGATGTTCCGAAGACTGCATTTCGCACCAGATATGGCCATTGTGAGTTTCTAGTGATGTCCTTTGGCTTGACTAATTCCCCAACAGCATTTATGGACTTGATGAATAGGGTTTTCAGGACGTATATTGACTCCTTCATCATTGTATTCATTGATGACATCTTGATCTACTC
Source organism: Nicotiana paniculata (assembly GCA_005239505.1). Taxonomy (NCBI): domain Eukaryota; kingdom Viridiplantae; phylum Streptophyta; class Magnoliopsida; order Solanales; family Solanaceae; genus Nicotiana; species Nicotiana paniculata. Next base: position 5,655 of record MDKI01068921.1, on the reverse strand, counting down.
ACGGAGCCTGGGTGAGCACGAGCAACATTTGAGAGTTGTACTTTAGACCTTGCGAGAGCAGAAGCTATATGATAAGTTCTCTACGTTCGAGTTCTGGTTGGAGTCTGTGGCATTTTTGGGGAATTTGGTATCCGAAGAGGGTATCAAGGTTGATCCGTAGAAGATTGAGGCAGTTCAGAGTTGGCCGCGTCCTACTTCAGCTTCAGAGATCAGGAGTTTTCTGGGTCTAGCAGGCTATTACTGTCGATTCGTGGAGGGATTCTCTTCTGTTTCAGCTCCATTGACTGGATTGACTCAGAAAAATGCCCCGTTTCGGTGGTCCGATGAGTGTGAGGCGAGCTTTCAGAAGCTCAAGTCAGTATTGACCTCAGCACCAGTTCTATCATTGCCTTCCGAGTCTGGGGTGTATACTGTGTATTGCGACGCTTCCCGCATCGGGTTGGGATGTGTGTTGATGCAGGATGGCAGAGTTATTTTTTATGCTTTGCGCCAGCTAAAAGTTCATGAAAAGAACTATTTTGTGCACGACTTGGAGCTGGCGGCGATTGTTCATGCTTTGAAGATCTGGCGGCACTGCTTGTATGGTGTATCATGTGAGGTCTACACTGACCACCGTAGTTTGCAACATTTATTTAAGCAGAGGGACCTTAATTTGAGGCAGTGGAGGTGGCTCAAGTTGTTGAAAGACTATGATATCACTATTCTGTATCACCCGGGCAAGGCGAATGTAATAGCAGATGCTTTGAGAAGGAGGGTAGCGAGTATGGGTAGCTTGGCCTACATTGCAGCCGAGGAGAGACCTTTAGCCTTGAACATTCAGTCCTTGGCCAATCGCCTGGTGATATTGGACCTTTCAGAGCCTCGTCGAGTTCTAGCTCATGTGGTTGCTCAGTCTTCATTATTGGGAGAGATTAAGGCTCGATAGTTTGATGATCCATGTCTGGCATGGCTTCGGGAGACGGTGGTCCAGGGTAGGGCCAAGGAGGTTACCTTGGGCGAGGATGGTGTTCTAAGACTCCAGGGCTGATTGTGTGTTCCTGATGTTGATGGCCTGAGGGAGAGGATTCTAGTAGAGGCACACAGTTCTCGGTATTCTGTTCATCCAGGAGTGACGAAGATGTATCATGATTTGAAGCAGCATTACCGGTGGAGGCAGATGAAGAAGGATATAGTGCAGTATGTGGCTAGGTGTCTCAATTGCCAACAGGTTAAGTACGAGCATCAGAGGCCAGGAGGCCTGTTTCAGCAGTGCCCATTCCTGAATGAAAGTGGGAGCGCGTCACCATAGACTTCGTAGTTGGGTTGTCTCGGACTTTGCGGAAGGTTAACGCGGTTTGAGTCATTGTCGATAGATTGACCGAATCGGCGCATTTCATTCCGGTGGCTACCACTTACACTACAGAGAGGCTGGCTCAGATTTACATTCGAGAGATAGTCCAGTTGCATGGTGTGCCAGTGTCTATTATATCAGATCGAGGTCCTCAGTTCACTTCGCACTTCTGGAAAGCTTTGCATACTGAGATGGGCACTCAGATAGACCTCAGTTCAGCATTTCACCCTCAGACCGATGGCCAGTCAGAGCACACAGTTCAGATATTTGAGGATATGCTCAGGGCGTGTGTGATTGATTCTGGGGGTCAGTCGGACCAGTTCTTGCCTTTAGCGGAGTTTGCATACATTAATAGTTATTAGTCCAGCATCGAGATGGCTCCATTCAGGGCTTTATATGGTCGGCGGTGTCGTTCTCCTATCGGGTGGTTTGAGCCTGGCGAGGCCAGGTTATATGGCACAGATCTGGTGAGAGACGCTCTGGAGAGGGTGAAGATAATCCAGGAGAGGCTGCGCACAACATAGTCCAGACAGAAGAGTTACGCAGATCAGCGGGCATGTGATGTAGCATTTATGGAGGGAGATAAGGTTATGCTGAAGGTTTCGCCGATGAAGGGCATTATGAGATTCGGGAAGAAGGGCAAACTGAGCCCCAGGTTCATAGGTCCATTTGAGGTGTTGAGGCGAGTCAGAGAGGTCGCTTACGAGCTTGCTTTACCTCCAGCCTTATCGGGAGTTCATCCGGTCTTTCATGTATCCATGTTTCGGAGGTATCATGCTGACTTTTCTCACGTGGTTTATTACAGCACTAATCAGTTGGATGAGAAGTTAGGCTACGATGAGGAGCCAATTTCCATTGTTGATAGACAGGACCGCCAGTTGAGGTTCAAGAGAGTTTCTACAGTAAATGTCCAGTGGAGAGGCCAACCAGCTGAGGAGGTGACTTGGGAGTCCGAGGAGGACATGTGGGACAGATACCCACAGCTATTAAGCACTTCAGGTACGATTCTACACCCGTTGGAGGACGAACGTTTGTTTAAGAGGGGGAGGATGTAACGAACCGACCGGTCGTTTCGTGTATTAGGACCCCGTTCCGCTAATGAATTTTCCCCTAGTGGATATTCGTGCTTTATGAATTGCGAGGATTAGTGGTTCGGGATTTGGGAGTGATTAGAGTGCTTTAGGAACACTTGGTTCCTTAAGGTTGGCCTATTTGGCCAAGTTTGACTTCGGTCAACATTTTGAGCAAACGACCTCGGAATCGAGTTTTGACAGCTCTAGTAGTTCCGTATGATGATTTCGGACTTGGGCGTATGTTTGGAATGGGTTTCGGTGACCCGGGAGCATTTCGGCACCCGAAATGGAAATCAGGATTTCCTTAAGTTTGAAATTTGGTTTGGGACGTGATTTTATGCTATCAAGGTCCGAACAAAATTTTGAGACCGGGAATAGTTCTGTCATGTCATTCATGACTTGTCCACAAAATTTGAAGTCATTCCGAGTTGTATAGGTCGGTTCGGCGCATCGTTATAGAAATGTAGAATTTGAAAGTCCTAAGTTATGAATTCAAGGGTTTTGGGATGTGACGTTGAGTTTTGGCGATGTTTTGAGTGTTCTGTAGGCTCGAGCAAGTACGTATTATGGTTTGGGACTTGTTGGTATATTTGGAAGGGGGCTCGGGTGGGCCTAGGTTCCTCCCAGACATCACACGAGGCCAAAAACCAGCTAAAAAAACTGCTGGTGCAGCTGTTGCTGGTGTAACCGCAGGTGCGGGACCGCAGGCGCGGGTGCGAAAACCCAGGGGTCCCCCTACCTTCGCAGGTGCGGAACAATTTCCGCAGGAGCAGGTCCGCTGGTGCGGAAACCCCTCCGCAGGTGCGATCCCCAGTCCCCTCGCCATTTTCCGCAGGTGCGATTCTTTTCTCGCCGGTGCGGGACCGCAGGTGCGGAAACCCCTGTAGGAAGGCATATTTAAATGTTTAAACATGGTTTTTCTTCATTCTTTCTCATCCAAAACTCCATTAGAGAGCCTTCAAGCTTGAGCAATACCCTCCACGACCTATATAGTGCGAAGGTGAGTAATTCCTCTCTATTTTCCTAAATTTTACATGGAATTCCACTAGAATTAATTACTAAAACATCAAAAATCAAGGATTTGGATAATAAAATTTAGGGTTCTTAAGAATTTGATAAATCACTCAATGATTTCCATGCATTCCAATAAAAGTTACGTAATCTTGATCCTTAGGCTACGAGTGAGCGACCCCTTCAATAATTCTCGATATTCGAGCATGCGGGCTCGGGGTTGAAATTGGGTAATTCTTCAATAATGGTGAATTTTGGGTTAATAGGTTAATTCTTCTTCTTTCATCATGATTTGATGTAATTATATTATATTTGGCTAGTTGCGAGCCGTCGAGAGTAGATTTCGGAGATTCGGGCGCATCCTTGATCCGACGGATGGTTTCGTCATGAGGTGAGTCTCCTTTCCAACCTTGTAAGGGAGAAATGTCCCCATAGGTTCCTTATTTTCTATGTATACATGTTGTGGGGGCCGCGTATGTACCAAGTGACGAAAGTCCGTACGTGGCGACTATATTGCTATGTCGGGTAGCTTTAGGACTCACGAGCATGCCACTATGTGCCTTATTTGTACCTTTGTACGTGTTATGAGTTGTAATTACTGTTGAGGTGATATGTAAACGTGAAACATTATGATTTAAATCCCAGTTGGCTATCTTTGGTATTGACACTGTGCTGTTGAGTTCACTGATGAGTTGGTACACATACGTACTTATATATATATATATATATATATATATATATATATATGCACTTTTTATCGAGTCAGCACACGAGTCGCAGGCATGATGCGCGATCGTGGGTCAGCTTATCATTATTGATTCATCACACGAGTCGCAGGTACGATGCGCGATTGTGGGTTAGCTTATTATATCGAGTCAGCACGCGAGTCGCAGGTGTGATTCGCGATCGTGGGTTAGCTTATGACCTCAGTCCCTTTGACCACCCTTATGACTCCGGCCGGTCGTCTTGTCCTGGTATGTGTATGATCACTTGAGTTCTGAGTCACTTATAACTGGAGTGTCAGGTATTGGTTAAGAGGAGATTTTGGTACTTTGTTGTTCCTTTTTCAGTTATTACCTGGATTTTGTTATTTGTTATGTACTTGTTGTTCACTGTTTCTCATGCCTACTGCTTTAGTCATATCTCGTTATATATTATATTGCTGGACCTTAGTGAGTGCCTAGTCGACCTCTCGTCACTACTCCTTCGAGTTTAGACGGGATACTCACTGGGTACATATTTATTATGTACTCATGTTGCACTTCTTTTTCTTTTGTACTTGACTGTACAGGTCCAGAGGCTGGTATATCTGATTATCAGGCCGGTGATAAATACTGACTTGAGTTGATTCGACTTCGCGGTGAGCTGCTCTTCCTAACGATCTCTGGCAGCGCCCTGAAGTTTCCTTTGTCATTTTCCCCTCTACTTCATTCGGACTGTGGGATTGTATATATATATATTATCCTTGTATATTCAGATAATTGCCCGTGACATTAGTTCCTGGCACACACGTAGCGTATATTTTGGGTTTTGGGTTGTATATTTATACATATACTTATCTTTTGGCTCAGGTGTCGTATGATTTTATTTTATGTCACAGGCTATCATCATGCTAGTATTTGCTTAAAATTGGTAGAGTTGGAATAATTAACCAAATGGGAAGAGTAACACTTAGTGTCATTCATGTTAGCTTGCCTAACCCCGCCGTTGGGCGCCATCGCGACCTGAATTAGGATTTGGGTCATGACAGCTTATTTGGCGACCAACTACAAATTTCGTCGCTGGTCCGTCAATATTTAGCTACGGAATATCTCTTGTCGCTAAATTCCTTCGTTGAACGATTTTTTTTTTGTAGTGTTCGGCTTTGAGAAAGATATTATTTTATGTCTCCATATCTTATAAATAACCCAAAAGTTTATGAAATTTTAGAGATAATCAAGTCATTACCAATTTGACTATAATTAGAACATCAAGTACAAAATTATGTGGATAACGTTTTATTTGAACGTTTCAGAAAGGTGGTCCTTTAATAGACTAATTGAAACCCCTTTCTTTAATTCCACTTCTTCACTTTTTGTAATTGCTTATATTGTTATATCCCGTACCCTAGCATTAGGATGTGTCGTAGTAAATCCCTATAAGTTTATAACTTTGATATCGTTAGATATTATGTTAGTATGGTATTTTCTTTTAAGTGGAGTATTTTAGTAAAAGTTTTATAAGTATAATTTTGGATAGTTA